>PVHY01028527.1:0-15122 GCA_004024945.1 Uropsilus gracilis | reverse complement strand
AAGTCAGGTAACTATTGATTAGGCAAAGCATTTACTGATCACTGACTATATACCGTTTACAGTAATACCTATGTGTTTTGCAACCACCCCAGGCCAGGTAGTTCATTGTTGGTTCCTGCAGGAGAAAAGACAGTTTTAGAGACTTTGGTCGATTTTTCACAGGCCTTTAATCCTGAATCAGAAGACAGAACAGCCAGGAAGATAGCAACCTGCCCCCTCCTCTGTCTCAGTGCAACTCAGCTCTTCCAGTCTTTGCCTCTCTTGCACTTGACACATGCGCACATCCTGTGGCGCGCTCCCGCCCTGCTGTCCTCAATGACTGTCCTCAAGGCACAAGAGACCACCGGGCTACAGATAAAGGCTAATGGCTGGAGGGCATAAATAACCTGGTTTTTAACTCATTTATCTTACACCATGGTTTGCTCACTTCAAGATAGGCGTTCTTATTCCTAAATAATATGATAAAATAAAAAGCTGGACATTGACATAGTAGGCAATTTGATAAGGTAAAAACTACTTCCAAAACCAAAATGGTGAACATTGATAAATATCTTGATAAATATCTCACTTTTATGGAAACTAAAAGTGAGTATCTGATCTAACATCTTTTGCTGAAGGTCACAAGAATACTAAGGGAACACAGGATTTAAGCGTTGGTATTTCTGACTTCAATATCTATTGCTTCACAAGGTTATGTTATAACCTGGAGGAAACTTCTTTTTTTCTTTTCTTTCTGCTGATTTCAGATTTAAACAAAAGACCTCCAGCTGTTATATTATACACTTACTGCTTCCAAAACACCCAGATAAACAGAGGACAAGATTTGTAAAAAGGAAAAAAAAAATCAAGTAAAATGTCCTCATTTTCTGCACTAGATGAGGCAACATTTTTGAGGTGACTTAATTATTTTAGCTCTCTAAACTCTGAAACCACAGTTGCTGCTTTCTGTTTTGATCCACACTGAATCGGTAACACTAAACACTGTACCTGCCATTGAAAAATACTTTATGGAATTTTCTAGAAGCAAAGCTCTATGCCTGAGTGAGCTATAGTGAGAAAAGTTTCAGATGTGGACTGAAAGTTTTAAGGACAACTAATAGACAAAGCGGGAGGGACAGACCTCTCTAACAAAATCCCCAGTTTCCTCTCCTGTTATCATCCTTTCTTAAGTAACAGCTGGTTTAGAAAACCTACAATTCTGACAAGGATAACTACCTAGTTTAAAACAGAGCAGGTAAAATACGGGTTTGTGATCTGAAATTTGTTTTTGGGGGGAGGTTTATGACTTATGAAAATAAAGTTCACTGGAAGAACCTTATATAAAAATTTTATAAATAAAGGATCTAGTAATACATGTTTACTGAGTAATAAACATTTTATAGAGATAATATTGACCAAGGGAAACAGGAAAACGCGTGCAAACAATGAGTATTATTGTGGCCACTCGGTGGCGCTGCAGGCTGCTGCTGATGTTACTTCACAAACTTCAACAGCGTCAGGAAATGAAGAGCTCAGGACCACATAAGAATATAAAATTCCTTCTGCATTTGATTCCCACAGCAGCTCCACAAGGAACATAGCGTCCGTACTACTATCCTTTAAACACAGAACCGAGATCCATTACACAGAAGGAACTGCCTCTCTGGAGATTTACTAACAAATTTTAAGGGATTCACTTTCAAATTCACTTTCAAATGGTCTAGTCTCAGCTCATTCCAAATGTATTCACTGGTAACCTTCAGTCCCTTTCTCCACACACGCTGCTGAGTAAATATGCCACAAAGGTCCAGGGAGGCTGTGAAAAGAAGCAGTGGGTTCGATTTGGTCCTTGCACTTATTTCACATCTATTCTTTGAAGCTTTCGTGGAGTCTCGGTTTCAGCATCTGTAAAAAGGGAATAGAAATGTTTTGTCCTCTTGGCCTCACTAGTCTGAGCCGATAAAATGATTTAAAATGTAGTTGTATGCAAAGTTTCCTTCTGTATTCCTAGTTGATAAGCAAAGAGCCTGTTTTTTGTTTGTTTGTTTGTTTTTTCTAAAACTGGTAATGAAATTCTGACAAAAACTGGTATCCCCGTGTGTGAACATGATCATAAACGGTGTCTCTGAACTTGTGGGATGGGTTTGTCATCTTCTAAACCATGCAACTACTCTCCTTCGTTTAACCTAAAGTGAAAGGAAAAATCTCAAACTGATCTGGGGCATGGGGGGTGGTGGTGGTGGGGGAATGCTTGCCTTTTGTTGTTCTGATCATAGATGAGAAGACAAGAATGCAGAATTCTTACACAATTGCATGTGAGATTAAACTAGATAATTTGCAGATGTTTCTGTTCATAGCCTTGTTTTACTTGACCAACACAGTGGGGTTTGTTGTTGTTGTTTTATTTGGTTTTTTATCTTAATTATTATCTTTATTTCAATGCTTCTAAGGGAAAGTTCATTGTCCCTGGCTCCAACTGTCTTATTCTAACATGATTCTCAAGCCTGGTTCCTGAGTTTATGACCTCTGAACCTAGTTCTTTACCAGACTGAGATTTTTATGGAAATTGGAAAGGACAGGGCAGTTATAGGGAGAGAGATTTAAGGAATGTAGGAGTGGTTGGCAAAAAACAGTATTCTCAAATAATTTTGTAAAAACTTTCAGGTATGCCTTAGGCATGAAACAGCTATTTAGTTCCTAGGAAATCAAGATGGCTTGAGTTGCTTTAGAAAGGGTGGAGTTAAAGTTGCTGAACTGTTAGGTTCTAGACTGTGGGAAGGCAAAGTCCATAGGGTTGCAACCTGGAACCTGTGTCTCAGAGTCTACAACTTTGTTCTGTAGCATAAACCAGATCGTGGTGTTGTCATTCAGCACCAGATAAAAATGTGAACATGCATTTTCAGGGTAACATTTCACCCAAAAATCTAAGTGCTGGGATAGCATAAATGATGTTTTGAACTTTAAAAAAATATATGAGAAATTCAGATAACTTTAAAAAAATTGATAATCAAGACACATCTATGGTCCCCTCTTAAATTCTCATTCTCATTAGAATTAGAAAGGCTTTATTTATTTATTTGTTTATTTTTTGAGACTAGGTCTCGCTATGTTGCCCAGGGTACTGCTGACACAAGTGATCTTCAGCCTCAGCCTCCCAGGTAGCTGGGATTACAGCCACCTGCCACAGTACTCAGCTGCTTTTTCGAGACCAGGTCTCACTATGTTGCCTGGGGTAGTCTCAAACTCATGAACTCAAGCGATCCCAAGCGTCTTGCCTCCCAGCACTTGGACAACAGGCACGCGTCACCATGCCCTTAGAAAGGCTTTATGCTTGTATCCTGACTCAAAAATTCTAGGATACACCAAAAAGCTCTTTGTCAGTTATCTTCTGTAAGGGGAAATTAAGACGGGAATGTCTGAAAGAGGCAACTGAGAAACTACCACTCATTTTCAAGCAGTCATATTTTTATTTATTAAATTTACTGTGAACATATTATTTGTTTATAAATTTAAATAAAGAAGCATCACTTTCTTGACACCATTCCTCCTACCATATTGTTTCATTTTTCGTTTACTACATTTTAAAGGTTGTCACATAATGTCTGATTTGAAAAAGCTTTATTCCCCCCCCCCAAATTTATCCTCAAGTGCCCATAATTATTAGGTAACATGTACTTTCATTTGAGCGTTAGATTTTTGTATGACTCTTTTTTATGATTTTTCCCCCCTGAGGAAAATATAATCATCAGTTTTCATTTGGATCTCTAAATTACTTCCTGCTATACTTTAATTAATTTAGTTAAATAAGCTTTAATTTAATGCATTACTGTCCAATCAAATAGCTCTACACAGAGCTTCGCCTGCAACAGTGTAACATACTTGAAATTAAATGGTTGAGGTCTAGATAGGGAGGCTAATGACTTTGACCTCTGGAAAGTTACAGTTAAAGTCCATGACTATTCAAGGTAGCAATAAAATAAGATTGAGCAGAATTGATGCTAAAATCATCTTGTTGTCATGAATACTCTGGCAACCTCGCATCTGTTTTATGTGTATGAATGCAAAAGGACATTATGTCTTTTTACTTATGGCTGTACTGTCCACCCAAAATGACTGTCAGCAAGCATGTTTTCTTGTGACTAGGCTGTACCTGAATTTCCTCATCACAGCATCATTATCATGACTGCAGTGATAGATGAGGTGGAGCACAGAACAGATGACACAGAAAAAAGGGAAACAACTGCCCTGCCCATCAGAGTTTGTGGTTTCCAGGACACACAAGTACACAAAGATAGCGTTTTGAACACAGTGGGACAGGTAAACATGATGCCAACATGAAGCTCCTAGTCTCGTGACTAAAATCCTTCACAGGGAAGGTAGAAAACATAGACCAATTAAGGGGTCTGACATAGCGAGTGTGTAATGAGCCAAGTGGACAGGGAAGCTAGCATGCAAGCCACAAGTGAGATCTCAGCAGTCATTTGTTACTTGGTTAACAATTTTCATGCAACATGAGAAAAACAATTTCTCCAACTGGGCTTGGATGATGTATTTTTCTTAGTAGAAGTGCTGTTCTGATTTAATACCAGCTTACGTTTAACATCATCATGCTCTCAATATAAGGCTCAAAGCACATGGATTAGGACTGAAGAGGCTTTTCCATGGACAGAGTGAGAAATTACTCCACAGGATAGGGTAGACAGGGACCACAGGAGGTAACATACATCTATTTATTTATTTATTTATTTATTTATTTATTTATTTATTTATTTATTTATTTATTTGTTATTTGTGGGAAGAAAACAAGTTACAGATAGGTATACATATTACAATACCATAATTACAAAATTATAAACCATGCAAAATAATATTTTATTTACTCATATGTGTGATTTAAAAGCTTCAAATACCACAGGAATGATAAACATCAAATCCAGTGTACTGATTATTATTTCTGGGAATGTATAATGGGGAATAGGATAGAAGAGATATCCACAGAGAATGTCAACTATCTCTGTAATGACTGATTTTTTTTTAATTTAATTTTTTTAATTTTGTGTATATATATATATATATATATATATCCTGTTAACCAAACAGAATGTAACATTTATGACTTGTTAATGACATTTGTTGGTTATTGATAGACTGATTCACTATGTTGAAATCAGTCAGTGGTTTTAGCCTAGATGCTATTATTGCAATGGTGACAACCACTTGAACAGCTAAGCCAATCACATAAAAGAAAAAAAAAATCAAATGTCCATTTTTGAATTATATTTCTTGTTCTTTCATTCCTGGTAACTGACTAAGGTCAATAATTGGATGCTTAGAGGATGTTGCTACCCCTCTGAGATGACTGTGTGAAATACCCTATCGCTTATTTCATGCTCCAACTCCAAAGCACCCCCCAGACTCACCCTCTGACAGGAGTCACCAGGACATTTTCTGGATCACTTCAACTTTCTCATGGAAAACCTCCAAGTGTTTCTTTGGAGACTTCAAAACATGGACAAGGTGCATCAGCCTACTCAAAATTATCTCCCACTGCTTTTTAAAACCTTGTCCTCCTATAATCCATTAAAGATGAGGAGACATTGGAAAACACAATGAGTAGGGAAAGAAGATATTAATTATCACTCTTTGAATTCCAATCCTTCTGCTCTTGTCTCATGAATAATCCATCCTGCTTTGAAGAAACTGATGTAGGGAGAGGTTTGCCTCAGTTCCTGGTTGCCCAAAGCTAGACATCTGATTGGCAGAGCAAGAAGTTTGATCTTGATCTGTTGGGAGCCTTCCTTTTTCCAATATGCCTTTCATTGCAGGTTGCCCTTAGGCTCCTTCACCACTCCAGTCCACACCAGGAATACACCTCTTTGTGTTCAATTAAAAACCCAGCTGCCAAAGAGCCCACCTGAGCACTTCTTGGGTATCTCTCTCATTCAGACTATCCGAAAATGTGAGCATATTGCCTGACCTTCAAACAAGGGAGATGTCCTTCCTGTGTTCCAATAAAATTTTTTTTAATCAAATCCTTTAATCACATCCTTTTAATAAACATTTTTATTGATACATAGCAAACAGGGAAAAGTGCACAGACCGACCGTAAGTATATAGTTGAGTAAAATATCAGAAAGCAAAGCCACTCCCTTGAAACCACCATCAACCCAAGAGACTTTCACAACTCCCAGACCACCTCTTCTCATGTGCCTTCTTGGGTACATCTACCCTCCTCCCCTCCCCAGATGTAATCCTGTCTTGACATTTATAGAGATTTGCTGAGTGTGCTTGCTTTCAAGTGTTACATAAATCAAATCATAAGGTTGGTTTCTATGTTTGTGACATGCCCTGATTTTGCATGCAGCAATTATTGATTCATTTTCTTTGTAGTACTATATTCCATTAAGTGAAATCACACCATTTTATTTTACTATTCATGGACATTTTGAATTGTTCCCATTTAAGAGCTAATATGAATAATATTACTACAAATGCTACTGAAGTTTTTTTAATTGAATATATGCACACACTTTGGGGATATGTCATAAAGTAGAATGACTGGATTGTGAGTTATATGTATGTTCATCTTTAGCAGATAAGACCAAACAGCTTTCTACAATGTCTGTATGAACCTATACTCCCCCTGGAACCCAGATTTCTAATTATGTTATCAATTGCTCACAGTTATGCTATAGCATAACTGCACATTTTCTCTTTTCTGTTTGCCTAACTTTGAGCCTCAAATCCATCTTTTTAAAAGTCTTTAATAAAAGTTTTTAATAGGTGGATAACTGGCAGATGCACAATAGTTTGCTTCTATATTCTTTTATCATCTGATCAGCAGGATCAAATCATCTTTATAGGACTAGGCTTTAGGGTTAGACTGTGAAGATTTAACTTCTAACATCACTACTTTATTAACCAGCAAATTACCATCCTGTGCTAGTTTCTCCAAGATTGACATCATAGGGTTGTTGTGGAGATTAAATAAAATCTAAAATAATTAGAACAATGGCGGACATATAGTACATGCTTTATTAGTACTGTCATGTTCGAATCTTCAGGGCCTATATACTATTAGGCCCCCTAGAAGTAGAATTGGTCAGTAAGAATCTTTGATCTTCCCTCTAAGGAGCTTGCTCTGTGTGGCTAACTCCCCCCCCCCCCCCAGTGAACCCTGGGCTTCTGGAGGTCTTTTTACCCCTCTGCCACACCTCTCATGTACCATGGGCAGGTGAGGTCTCTTCACAAATAGATGGCAGATTCTCTAAGCTTAGCAGTGGCAGATTCTCTTGATGATAGCATCCTTTCTGGGTCTCTTGGAACTTGTAGAATCTCAGTTGAATCAGTTCCCTGCATCCCAGAGAGCTCTGAAGTGAGTTGCCCCCTTTTTGCCAACCATGATGCTCATACGTGGTTTCAAGGGCTGGTAAGGATGTGCCCAGCTGGCCAAGGAAAAAGCTACCTCTGCGCACACGCTATTTAACATCTCAGGGCTTAGTAAATATTTGCCCCTTTTAAATGGATCCCTTGTTCTTGCTTGACTTCCTTGTTCTTGCCTGTTCCCTCCCCACCCACTGATCTCCTCCCTTTGGTGTGATAATACTTGGGACACCTCTGGTACCTCTCGTTCTTGAACAGTACAGATGACATTTTATATAATGATCGACTATAATCCAAGCCTTGCTCTTAAAAAATTAAAAGTTTCATAATCCATGACTGACCCCTATGAATTATCTATAAATAGAGAACCCAGCTTGTAAGAACTCCATTCAGATTTGAATGGTGATTTAAGCACTTTTTATCCAAGGAATTCACACGTATTATTGATCAGGAGCATGAGAATGAGAAGGCAGGACATTTCCCTGGCAGAGCAAGCATCAGTCTTGAAAATCCAGATTTTGGATATTCTTAGTTGCTGTAGTTTATGTTGGCATAGAGCATTCCATTCAATTCATTGTAGTGAAAGCCTATAGGGTAATAGCATCTCAAGCACAGAGCTGGACCCGGGCCCTTCAGCAAGAAATGAAATCGTGATTCACTGTGACCCTACTCCTTCTGTGGATCATGAGGGAGAAGGACAGTGGTTTCCAGGTTGATGTTCAGCCCTTTGGAGAACTGTGGGGAGTAGGTGCACTGTGAGAGTCATGATAAAAGGAGAAAGGATCACAAATATACTAGGAGAATTCCTGTGCAAACTGAAAGGTCAGTGGAGGGAGGAGTACAGGAGACTAAGAGATAGATTATGGCAGGAACAAGATCAACTGTCGAGGGCAACCTCTTTGCTAGAAGTTTTAGTGAAAGGTTTGTAAAACTGAAAAAGCCCTAACAGTTTGTGTGCAAGTAGAAAAGGTCAAACAACCTGGATGCAGGCTGCAGTTTAGACACCACCCTCCCTTCTCCTGCAGCCAATACTCCAGTAGCTGAGTCTAAGGTGGCTTTGCAAACCGAGTCTACTGGGCCCTAGAGTGCTGGATGAACCCCACTCAAGAGGCTCCTGCTTAGAGCTGTGCTCATCTGGGATCCTTGCTGGATGGAACGTCATTCAGATCTGGGTACTCCCAACAAACCAAAGCCCTGCCTGATCAACTGCTGGGGATTCTATCCTTATATGGCAAATGTCCTCATCTTCTTCAGTGGCCTTCCCCTCCACTTAAGAGTGATTTCTATGTCAACAAGATGCTTAACTGAAAGCTCTGCATTTCCCATCAGGCTTCATCCCAATGGTGAATCTATGTCTGGTTGGGTCACTGCTTTCCTCGGCGTTCAGAAAGGTTGGCCAAGTACACAAGCATCTGTTGAAAGAATGAGCTGAACATTGCAGATCACAAGAGACCACCTTGACTGGGCAGATGTAGATACAGGAGTATTTCTTCAAGGCTACCCTTGGAGATGAGGATGCTGAATTCGGCTAGATTTACTAAAAAATTCTTAGGAATCACTGACATCCCAGAAGGCTGGTTTTTAGATGTCCTCAGATATCCCTGGAGTCAGAGGTGCGGCTAGTCCGAGCACACCACTGAGCTGGTCACCACAGCTGCACCTCCCTGCTTTAAAATGCTAGAGGTGCTGTGACAGCTCCCTTCATTGAGAGACACAGAAGCACACACGTGACAGTTTATGCAAATCTTTTTCAAGGTTTTATTGCAAACCAAAATTGGTTTATCACACACAAAAAAAGTTGTGTGGTGGGGTTGGAGAATTGTACATATTATAACCATGTTAATTACAGTACATTAAAATGGTGGTGTACATTACAAATATGCCTGTAAGTTTAAATATACTAGTGTTATAATCCAATGTACAGACTTTCTTTATACAATACATACAATTATCAGGAATGCAAAAAAAAAAAAAAAAACATAAATAATGCCCATTTTACAGGTGACATTTTAAACAATGAAAACACCAGGCTTTGACAACTGGGGCATTGGTCCATAAAAACCCTTTCTAAAAATAGAAATATTTGTAGCAGCAATGCTTTCTTTTGCAAGACCATTTCCATAAATTTTAATTCACTTTATCTTACCAAAAAAAACCAAACAAACAAACCAGTCTACACGTAAATTTATCTTCCAAATATGGAAGAAACAAACAATGTCCCACGTTGTAGAGTCCTGCAAGTGTCACATTGATGCTGATGACGCCATCCATCTGTGATCACGCACACCACACTCATACCACTGTTCACACAGAGTCTGCAAGAAGCAAGGAACTGAAACTCTCCGCGAGAGGAAAGGCTTTGGAGCGAACGCGATCTCATCAGAAAAGGCACATTTCACAAGACTCGGTCTCACGGCCCAGACAGACTTCCAGCTCCTCCCCCTGGTCAGACCACGGCTCTGTCTGAGGCGCACCCCGATGCTCCTTTCAGAGATAGCACCACGTTGGAAGGAAGAATTAAAAACGAAAACCTCAGGAGCTCACTGAGAGGAGGATGTGCTCTTGGAAAAGCTTCCAGCAAACAGTGTGCAACGAGACTGCCCGGGTGTGCAAGCTTCCGGAGATGTGCAAATTCTCTTGTAAGAGGCCCTGGCAGCTGGCAGCTCCTAACCTAGGTTAAACACACGCAGAAATCCTCGGAGACCGGGTGGCGGGCAGTTCAGAGGAAGGAGTCCACAGGCGGTGCGTAGGAGAAGCCCAGGAAGGCCTCAGCGGCCTCCTTGACGCTGGCCGTGAGAAGGATGCTGTCAGGCGACCGGCCGATGGAGCTGGGCACAGGTTCCTCAGTGAACTCGGGGTCGAAGTGCCGGAGGTCGCTGGGGCCGCTCTATTGAAAGGAGGGACAAGACATTCTGTGTCACTCACTGGCCTTGGGGACGAGGCAGAGCCAGGCTGCCCTGGGCTCGAGACACGGGGGCACTATGCAAGCTCCTCTAATACCCGTCCAGTTCAAGTTCTGGCATGGGACCCTCAGGTCACGGGAAGTGGAGATAATGAGCATAATGTTCGCTCTGTCTCTGGGGCCTTTTGTCAGCAAACGTGTTAAACACTCACGTGAGCTTTGTTGGAACAAAAGCTCTTGTTTTGTTCTCTGGGTAAACAAAACGGTCTCTGAACCAAGCTTGTGCCAATGTATCTTTGAGGGTTCTCCCCCCAGCTCCCTGCCCCCACGATCAACTTGGACTTGAACATCTTGTCCTTTGGGGCTTCCGCGCCTTGGAAGATACTCACCACGTTGGGGTTGAATGGAGGCGTAATCTTCTTATGAATGAGATCATCCCAGTTAATTAAGGAGAAGAAGACGTGATTCTTAATCTCCATCTGTGGAGAAGAAACACCAGGTTAATGAAGATGGGCAGGGCTCAGGAAGCCAGGCCCAGGCCCCGCCAGCCCGGGCACAGAGGGCAAGAAGACTCACAAAGTCATCCTTGGCACCCAGTCGCTTCGTCCGGTCCTTCTGCAGGAGGCCCTCAAGCAGGTGCCTGGCAGAGTTGGTGATATTTGGCTTCAGTTGGAGGGGTTTGTTCAGAATGTTGTCGTACATCTCGGCTGTGTTTCGGCTGTAGAAAGGAGGCTGAAGGGAGAGGAAGAAGTCATTTAGAATATTTTGCTGCAGATTGTGGACAGCGTACTTTACCCGTAGGGAAAAAGATCTAAGCCACCAAATGCTAAGCTGGGTCTCGCAATGGTTTCCCCTGAGATGTTCTTCACCTTGATTCTTTTAGTGTCTAGTTTGCAACCGTGACCATGGGTGGCAGAGGCTACTTGTACTAAGCCAAGCTTTCCACCCCCACACACATGTGGTCAGACTTTGGAAAATGTCAATTTACAGAAGACACATCCACTAGGAAAGTCCGCTCTCGGCCATTATGCAAGATGACCATGGTGCATCTCTTATCAGTGTTTTGGTTAAGTTTACCCAAGGGTGGCATGAAGGGTGCAGGTCCGCCAGGGACCCGCACACCCAGCTAAATCTGAGCTGAGACGATGGATGAGCAGGGGCTGGTCATCAAAGCAGGGTGACAATGCATGACTCCCCATGGGCTTACTCACCAGGCCATACAGCATCTCATATAAGACAGCTCCCAAGCACCACCAGTCCACGGTCCTGTCATAAGGCTGCTTATGAAGCACCTCAGGTGCAAGATACTGAAAGAGACCAGGAAAACGGGGCTCAGAGTGGGGGCAAAAGCCAGAGAAGCCTAAGCACATGTGTGCAGATGGAGACCCTGCATCCGCTTGGGAATCTATCTCTTCAGATTACTTCCTGAAGAAACCGCTGGACTGGCTGCTTATGGGAACAGATACTCAGGAAGCTGTGGGGCATCCCACAGGAATCTTCCTTGAGACTGAGCTTTCTAGCAAGCAGCTGGTTTGAACGGAAGCAACACCAAGTCTTGGGCTTCCTCAGCTGCCTCCAAGAGCACATGGAATGCTCTGAACTGGACAGTAGGAACTTTCTGAGGGCAGTTTACTTGCTCTTAGTTCAAAAGGGGACGGGACGTGTGGCTCCCGGAAATGGGTGCTGCTTTCAAGTGCTCCTACCTCAGGCGTGCCACAGAACGTGGAGGTCGTGCCGTTGGGCTCGATGTTCTCCTTGCAGAGACCGAAGTCAGTGAGGACGATGTGCCCCTGGGAATCTAGCAAGATATTCTCTGGTTTTAAGTCTCTGTGGGGAAAAAAAATGTTGAATGGAAAAAAGTGAATCGTGTGTGAGTCAATGTCACTTCACAAGAAATCCTCTATTGAGGTCACTGTACGGGGGATGAGCTGCACATTGAATCCACTGGGGTTGTCCAGTGCATAAAAAAGGGAGTCGTTGTTCTGCTAATCTTGCCTGGATTTGGCAAGATCTGAGATGGCTAGTTCCCCGGGGCAGCAGCTCAGCTGCGAAGGGACGTGGTTTCAGGTGACTGTGTGGTACGGAAATGCACAGACCCTGAGGCTCACTCAAGGCCAGGGCTGTCTCCTTCGCATCTGGGAAGCTCTCAACTCACCTATACACGATGTTCAGAGAGTGCAGGTAACCCAAGGCACTGGCTATCTCAGCAGCATAGAAACGAGCCCGTGGTTCCAGGAAGCAACGTTCCCTCTGGAGATGGTAGAACAACTGCAGGAGACAGAACAAAGTTAGCCTAGCCTGGGTTGCCAAGGCCTGCTCACAATGCATCTGATTAGTCCCGCCAGGAGAACAATTGCAGGAAGTGGCCTGAAATAGTCTATTAACTATTTGAAACCCTGCAGGTTAAAGGAAATGCTAATTCTGCTCACTCTTCCCTTCTCTCCTCCCCCCTCCCCCCAACCCCCCAAGGATCTTTAACACAACAACTTTCTTCTCAAACTCAAGTTGGACAAGGAGTCTGGGCACAGAAACTCCAAGGTAGCTCACAGCCCTGCGGCTCACCTCTCCACCGTTGATGTAGTCTAGGACGAAGTACAACTTGTCAGCAGTCTGGAAAGAGAAGTGGAGGCCCACCAGGAAGGGGTGTTTCACGTTCTTCAGCAGAACGTTCCGCTCCGACATGATATGTTTTTCCTAGAAAAAGAACAATGAAGATTTAGCGGCAAGTGTCAACTTGGCACCAACATCCCAAGGTCAATCAACAAACGTCTTTCTTGAGCCCAGTTCACCAGGCCCACTGCATACCTCCTTCTTCTTCAGGATGGCTTTCTTCTGTAAGACTTTGACTGCATAGAAAGCTTCTTCTGCTTTGTGTCTTGCTAGAAGAACCTGAAATTGCAATCCAAAACTCATTTTGCTGACCACTTTCAAAGAGAAGGTAAAATGAATGCATGAAAGGCTCTCGATGATAAGGGTTCAGAACCAAACTTACCTTTCCAAAACTGCCCTTCCCAATCACTTTCAGAAAGTGAAAGTCAGATGGTTTTGCGTGAGGATTGGATGAGGGGCCAAGGTTGATTTGTTGAGAAGGACTCGGCTGGAAAAGAAAAAATATATATTTTTTAATTTCTTTGCTTCAAAGGATATTTTGATAAAATCAAACAGGTAACACAGAACTGCTACATCTGCCAATGACTAAGGCAAGTTACCATGTAGCTATAATCACATTTAAAAACACTTCACATCCATACATGTTGATATTTCAAATGAATATACACCAGTCACATGCTAGGCAGATACAACTTTTGTGTAACAAGCCTTTTTGTAAATACTCACTGACTCAATACTTAAGCGCTTAAGTCTCTTGTTATGCCACGGATAAGGCATTCCTGCCTTCATACTAACTTCTAGATACGCTATTTTAATTCATCCGTGTAGGAATAGTGACTCATTTACAACTCCCCTCCACCAATGCATGACAAATACAGAGTACTTACTGGAGGAGAAGGGTTGGCGTTCATAAGCTCAGGTTCCTGAGGTTGGGAGATCTTCAAAATGGACTGAACTTCAGGACTGCAAGGAAAAGAACAAGTCAGAACCTCCCAGTTCACCGCAAGGGGGCACACTAATACCAACAGCGAGTTTTGGGCTCAACTTTTCCAGACTTCAGTGTTTAAACTAAAAGCAATCCAATAAATCGCAAAGAGAAAAGAATAGCTAAAGAGGACAATAAGCTCAGTAAAATATTCTTGGACAAAGAGGATGGAATAAGCAAACATGAATTTTTTCTTCTATTTCCAGAACAAGCCAACTCACCAGATTATGTTTAATATTTAAAATGTTTTAAATAAACTAGGACTAAAGAGAAAAGGGATGCCTCGCCTCCGTGGAGGAGAGTGGGGGGGAGTCTTTGGCTTCTGATCAACACATTGATGAGAATGTCTTTCTTGCTAGTAAATTCAGCAGGAAATAATTCTTTTTTTATTTTCCCAAATCCCTCCAAACTTACTGTTTGCATGCATAGGAGTTGTTGGCAATCTTCTGAATAAAGTCGTTCAGGCCCATCCTCCTCTGTTTCATGAACGCTGCGGAGAAGAAGAGAAATGAACCTTCAGGCTTCTTAGCATCCGACCTCAGATACCTTACACTGATCCCCAACCCTTAAGTAGCCACTTGGCCTATCTTGGAATCCCGTTTGGATGCCTACACTTACCGATAAGAATTGCTACCATTCCCCTCATTCTGGAGTAAGTGAGGGTGCTCCTAGCAGCCTCGGTTTTCACCGTCATCGCCAGAGTTAAAGCACTGGAAGTCGTTATCGACGCGAGACCGGCTCAGCCAACACTGAGCGCTGGCGCCGGCGCCGGCTTTATATACGCTGCGTCGCCAGGGGGCGTGGCTCACGCGACCACGTGGACGCGGGTGCTCGGCCCCTCCCCTCGGCCCCGCCCCTGCCGCCGCGCGGTGGGGCTAGTAGCGAAGCCGCGGGTGGCGGGTGGCTCCACCCCTGGCTGGAGGGCCAGCCCGGGGCGGGAGCTGGGGGCGCCGGGGCGCCGAGGGAGGGCCGGGTGCGGGGCCGCTCTCAGCCCCCCCAGGCTCCCTGACCGGAGAGAGGAAAGCCGCAGGCGCAGGGGGGAGGGGAAGGGAGGCAGAGTTGGGGTAATTTTCCACCTTCATCACTTATCCCAAAGCGCAAAGAAACCCGAGCCGCGGCCCGGAGGCGCGGTCCCCTCCCGCGCGGCGGTCCGGGAGGCCTGTGCGCGCCCCGGCTCCCCGACCCCCCTTGCGGTCACCCCGGGCGCCGTCCCGACCCTATGCCCGGCTGCACGGCGCGGCCTCCCCGGCCCGGGCGGGCGGG
>PVHY01028526.1:0-16786 GCA_004024945.1 Uropsilus gracilis | reverse complement strand
AAACAAAGTCTCCAAAAATTTGCTACCACCAAACCCCCACTCCAAGAAATATTGGAAGAAGCCTCAGGACCAAAACTCTTAGACAAATAAGTAGAATATACATAACAAGAAACCAAAGCAAAACCTCAAAATGACCTCTAGAAAACCAACATTAGAACCCCACACATCAATAGTCACTCTAAATGTCAATGGTCTAAACTCATCAATCAAAAGACGCAGAGTTGCAGATTGGATCAAAAGAGAGAACCCAACATTCTGCTGTCTCCAGGAAACACATCTAATCCCTAAAGATAAACATAGACTGAAAGTGAAAGGATGGAGAACAAGTCTACAAGCAAACAGTCCCAAGAAAAAGGCAGGGGTAGCCATTCTTATAGCAGATAAAGCAGATTTCAGAATAAAAAAAGTGACAAAGGATAAAGACAGACACTACCTAATGGTGCGTGGTTCAACTCACCAAAAAGACTTAACAATTATCAACATATATTCACCAAATGAGGGAGCACCAAGATTCATAAGACAGCTACCAGCAGAACTGAAATCAAATATTAGTGAAAATACATATGTCGTAGGTGACTTTAACACCCCACTCTCACCAAAAGACAGATCAGTAAAACAAAGAATGAATGTTAAAGATATTAAGAGAACCCCCATTGAGTGCAAGTATTAAGCACAAATAGCAAACAATCCTAATTGCTTAAAACATTAGTCAAAATCAATGCAGTAAATAATACACCAAAAACTTGAGTGTCCTAGTTCTAAGTGCTAATCTATACAATAATTATGTCAAATAAATAACAATACCCATCATTTACTTCATGCAAACCACTGTCTTTGGTTCTCCTTACTATCCTTATTTAACATATGTTACACAAAATAATTTGTTTACATTTCCTGTTCAAAATCAGCTATTTAGTAAGAGAAGTTGAAAGTAAGAAAAATATCTCTTTGATCCAAGTTGTTAAAACATAATCTATGAACAGAACATCTTCTGCTTCACATTAGATTCACCATGACTGTCTCATTAACATAACTGAAAGGAACACTCATATTCAAGTCTCATGAGGACTTTAAATAGACTGACAGAAATTCATGTGCTCAAAATCTAATTTTTAAAGTAACCCTTTAGCAAAAAGAATTGTCAGTGATTACTTCTTGATTAGCACATAGTTTGACACAAAGAGAATAATAGAGATACCAAACTAATCTCCAGTAGCCAGTCATCTGAATTTTTGCCCTGACTGTAAAATTTGCAAGCTGTGTGACTTTAAACAAGGCACTCAATCTCTCTGTACCCCAGGCTTTTCATTTGTGAAATAACTAGGTAATTAGTTCTTATTTTTTTCCAACTCAACAAACAGGTTTTGGGCTGGAAGCTAAACATTAAGACTATCTCAGTGCATATTCTGACATAAAATTTTCTGGAAATATACTCTAAATACTTACAAATTTTAAAAATTTCTATGATATATATACATTGTGTTAAAATATATCTTGGATGCTTAAGTTATTTTTTCATTGTTCTAGAAATAACATTGGCAGACATTATTGCTGGTGCTTTTTGGAAGTATAGGATCTCCTGGTAGGTAATGTGACAACAATGCAGCCACCATCAAATCAAACCATGGTCCACCAGCAGTCCTCCCTCCTTTTTTAAAGCTATTTAAAGATTTTGAAACCAATTGACTCTACACTGTTATTCTATTCATGTGGGTTCAGCATCCCCATGTAAGTAGGACAAAGAGTTGAGGATTTATGAATTGCCATGTTTATTCAAATTAAAGAAATGGTGCTAAAAGTTGGCTAATTTAAGACTCTCAAAAGAATTTATGCTGATATCTATATCTGATATATTTCTGGAATTCACTGTGGCTGTAGCAGCTATACCATAGAATTCCCCTTACCACTAGAATAGAATTTAATCAGTCATTTTTTTTTGCTTTAAAAAAAAGGGTGAAAATAAGTGCATTATCATTTTATATTTGTTTCTATCAGTTGTCATACTTAGTTTCTTATTCAATATGAATGACTTTTACATTTATCGTAGTATTTTTGGTAAGAATGCTAACAATCTATTAAAACATATTAGCACTGAATTTTGCACATACTTCATCCCCTCTTAATTATTATTTTCTTCCACTATACCAAGAAGACATATCAACATAATAAATCTTAGTAACAAAACACCACATACCATACTTTGTGTTTGAGGTCTAAGTGAAAATATAAATATACGGGATGATACACAACAACATGCGTACACAATAAGAAACATAATATACTCAATAATAAGCACAATAACATACAGGACAAAGTACAGGGGTTCATTAAATGTCATTTCCCAAGTCAATAATGACAGGTGTTTATATTGTCTATTATGTTTCTTCTACACTTTCACCTTAAATGATTCAACTCATAATTTTAAGAAAATGTGAGCTCTGTTCTGCTTGAAAAAACTAAGGCAAATCTGCAGCCAGGTGAATGTGAGAGTTGAAGAGTTTCAAGGATAAGTGCCTGGAGGCCCTAATAATTGGAAGGATATTTGATCCTCATCTCCATGGTCCCTTAGTTCTTAAATTGTGTCCTTCACACAATGGTGGTTTGAACAACCAGTTTTTTAGTTTCCTGGGGGAAGAAGGTTGATAAAAAGAAGTACATTTAGAGGTAAATAAAGCTCCAGCTCTTAATCTAAAGTTGCTGTAGAAAAATAGAAATTTAGGTATGGTATTGACTAAAATATTATGTGTTTTATTCTCTCATGATCTGTTTCAATTCTTGGCAATGTATACTTGCTACTGCAGTCAAAATAGTGCTGGTTTCATCTTAAGTTAGAGAAAGGACTCTGGTTTCCCCAGATTGAATTACATCCCTCCAGATTTATATATGAAGCCTTACATCCTCACATGATTTCATTGCCTATAGGAGTCACTCTTATGACCTCATAAGAGTCATAAGAGTGAAGCTTCTAGAATTTTGAGAAATAAATGTATTTTGGTTAAACTAGTTAATCTATGATATATATTATGGCATCCCAGTCTAAACAAGATGCTCTTTCCTGCCAGGCATGGTGGTGCATGACTGTAATCCCAGTTCTGGGAGGCTGAAGTCAGGGATTGCTTGACTGCAGATTCAAGACTAACACAGACAACATACTGAGACTTAGTCTCTAAAAAATAGCCGGGGGTGGTGGTGTGCACCTATAATCCCAGCTACTTGGGAGGCGGAGGCTAGGGACCACTTGAGTCTGCAGGTTCGAAAAACTAAAAAAAAACAAAAAATCAGGACATAGTAGATAGCAGAAAATCTATCTTCTATTTATATTAATCAAGTTTCAAAAAAATATTCATATGTAAAACACAATCACAAACATACATGCACACATATACAGAACATTAAAACAAGATCTATACAAACATAGACACTTATGATACACATATGATACACCTATGCACATATTCACAAGCAACTTTGCTCATAAGTATGCCCATATATAAAATCATGTAAACATATACCTATATATATAGGTATATATATATATATAGGTATAGGTATATATATGTATATGTTTACATGATTTTATATATGGGCATATATATATGTACATATACAACACACATTCTACTTGGGAAAAGACTTTACTGATTATGATGTAAATATTTCAAAGCAAAAACCAAAATTGCATGTATAAGGGAAGTATATAAAGAAAAGTCCTTTTAAATTTCATTTAAGAAGAAATAAATACACTCAAAATTAGATGAGAAAAATTAGATTCACCATGATTGTCTCCTTAACATAACTGAGAGGAACACTCATATTCAAGTCTCATGAGGATTTTAAACAGACTCAAAACTAGATAATGTTACTTTCCCCTATTTTAAAAAAATTCACTGAAGGGCTTATAGCATTATTTTATCAACACAATATAGGAAAATAATGCCTTGCTAAGGAATATATATCAGGAAGAATTTTAAAGTAATATATGCCCACAAGGCACTTACTATGTAGAAGAGCAATTGATCATTATGTAGTCTCAAAATTAAGCACTTTAAACTTCTTCCTATCCAGCATCCTTTGGAAGAATTGGGGAGTTGTTTAGTATTTTGTTTAACAGTTTAGTCAATATTCTTGGTAACTTGAAAATTTTAAAATCACTTGTATCTCCAAACATTAGTGTTTTTAAACTTTGTAAAGTAGAAACCAAATATGGTTTATTTTAGGTTTCTGAAGCAATGTCATTTTTGCATAGCTATGTAAAATCATTGAGAATCAACTGAAAACACAACTTTGAATAGAAATGTATATAGAAAATAAGGAGCAATGATTTTTTTGTGTCATCAACTAATTCTGAACAAATGTTTAAGTTTCCCAAATTTATCATACTGTCTTCCAGATCCTTAAATTTTGATGTCTGAATACATACTTGGTGTGGCCTTTGAAACAGTGCTACATTTTCATTAGGGACTATCATGTATGCTGTATTTAATAAAGAGAATTTTATATTTGATATTAGCAAGCAAGACATTTTTAAAGGAGCTTTAGGAAGTATTTGTATCAGTTGCATTAAGATATAGCTCACTTAGAGGAAATCTGTGAGTCTATAAAACCAACTATAAGTAAAGTCAACTCTAGAAGGAGATAGAGATCATAGGACAGATTCTATTCCTTGATTATGGTGGTACAGTGACACCACCTTATTTTGATACTTTTTCTAAAGTATTTCTTAGAAATGTAAGTTTTTCAAAGGAGTGTCAAAAATTTTACCAAACCTGCCCAAACATGTCAATGAACAGAGAATTTTGTCTTGTGTGTCTTCAGAACTCATAAATTATGATATGGTACCTTTAGTTTTGCCCCAATGCCACTCTTTTAAACTAATTCATCAAAGAATATGTCAAATTAATTCTACCTGTTTAGTCGTCTTTAAACAGTAGAAATCAATCTATATTAAATTATTCTATAAAACAAATTTTCTATTAATCAAAAACTTTACTGATGAAATAAAGTAATTACATATCCTGCTAATGGGCTACAGAACACTAAAAGCCCCTCCCAATAAGGTGCAGAAACTCTTTCTAAGTACCATTCCAAACTTTGTAAAACTTATAGACTAACCATTCATGGAAAAGCTTTGACACCAAGGCTTATTAATGTCTACAAATATCTTCAACATCTTCCCTTGCTCTTTATTAAAGTCATAGGTGTGCTTAGGAAGGATTTTGGAATATGTGGATAATTGTTTTGTATTTGATGATAGTCTGCTCTTCTTACAACAAATTCCACCTGTTACTTTCAGTTATTATGTGAATTTTAGGTATCTAAATTCTGCAAATATACTTTCACTATTAAAAAGTTGATAATTACAGAAAAAAAGCGATGAAAAATATTGTCATGATTCCTTTGAATAGTAGAAAATGTTTAATCTCAATCACTTCAATTCTTTCATTTATATCATGAAAAGAAATGTTTAGCATAATGAAGTCTGAACATGAGATCAAACTGTGCAGCTTTATATAATGAAATAACAGCTGAAATCTTTGGACATAGAAATCAAATGAATAATTCTGAGGATATAAAATGCGCACAAATCTTGGGTCTCAACAGAGTGATAGCTTCAACAACTTCAGAGCAGACCTCTGACTTGTACTGAATCCAAAATTAAAAAGAATTTGCTATAATAAACATAAAAGAATATCACTTATACTTGAAGAAAAACAAAAATTAACAAAAGAACAGGAGTAGGCGCAGAAGTTAAAAAGCTAGAAGCCTCTTCGATCTCAAGTGCACAAAATTACATCTTGAATCAGACTAAGAACTTAACAGATGAATTGATGGATAATGATACATCATCTCTGGTCAGTCTTTCTATTAGTTTCCCCCCAAAGTTTCTGTTTTAAGTGTTTTCATTTCTCTTCCTGCCATGGGCATGATATTTTCTACACTAATTGATAACAAAAAAAGATATGGAACAATTTCTAAATACTAACATGAGCTAACAGAATAAGCAGTGCAGTAATGAAAGCAAACTAATATGACAGGATAATTAGCCCTTGGTTTGAAGGAAAATTCAAAAAATTACAGCAGGATCATTTTGGTTCAAAAGATCATTTTGGTTCAGGCCTTTTGAGACTGTTTAAGAAATGATCACTTTAATTTTAATAATGGGTGCACTAATATACATCTTTATATAGTTGGCTTGGAAAAATTAGGAATGTGAGAAAGAATAGGATATATCAGAACAATATGTTGTACAGATGCCCATGAAACATTAAAGTTTCAAGCAAGATCTAGAATTCAGGAGATATTCAAAGATGCCACTATAAATTTGGTAACCACTATAACTATATGAACAAATGATATCATCTAAGGATGTAGGTAGTAGGAAGAAGAGTAACAAAAGATGAAATACCAGGATTACTCTGTATTTAAGGTTTGTGTTACAAACCTTCTTGTGAAGACAAGAAGACTACTGAAGAATGGAGGAGGAATACTGTAAAAAGGGAGAAACAAGCCATTAAGTGAACAGTTTTAAACATCATTGGTAATTAAATATACAAAGTTAAATTATGTAATGTCATATTTGACCTATATCAACAATAATTAATGTGATTATTACTAATAATAGGTTGTTTACAATTAATCTGTGAAATTTAATTATAATTTGTAATAGTTTCTGGTCCATTTTTAAGAATATCATAAGTTACCAGACAAGAACATACTAAGGATGCAAAATCAGCATGGGCATATTAATAATGATAATATTACAAATTCCAACAGGTATTTGGTAATCTAATTTTAATATATAAATTAGTACAGCTTCATGTAGTGATTAAAATTAAGTACATATATACTTATATATGTACACAGATATATTAACAAAAATATTTTCTGTATAATTATAACATATTAAACCTAACTGATTTACTAATATGTTATTCTAATTATATAATCAATACAAAATTAAAGTAAATTAAATTAAATAAGGAATATCTATTTTTATAAGTAGTCCAGAATGATAGACTTCAAATGTCAACAAGGATGTTGAGTATTAGGATATGAACAATTTTTTCCTTATGTTTTTATTAATTCATTGTTTCATTTAATTAATTCAGTCACTTTACTAATAATATTTTGTAATAAAAATATTGCATTTTTATCCAGAAGAGACAGTAAATGCATTTTAACCTTGAAGAAAAGAGATAAAAAATTACTTTTCTCATTCTCCTTGCCTTAGGCTAATCTAATGATTTCTGAAAATGCCAATACATACTTTGTAAGACTCTCAGACTCCAGTAAATAAACAGTGCTGAGCAACCTATCTCATAAGATTCCTGGTCAGAAGTTTGTTTTATGGGAAACACAAAGGCCAGAGAAGTCAAAAGGAAAAGAGACTCAAGTTTGGAGGATTTATTCATGAAATTAGTAATGCTTTAAACATAAGATGAAAATAACTTTCTTTACACAGCTACTGAAAATAGCTATTCAAAGTCATATTTTGAAGTAATTTTATTTTATCACTAGCATTTATTATATGACCACAAGATGTTGCTCAGAGAGCCTGAGAGGAATAAATATTTCTGCCTCTGGGTTCTCCAAGTCCTTTTTCCAACTTTTGTTAGTACACTTATCTCATAGTCCATTAACTCAACTCAATTAAGATTCCTGCAGGGGAGAGGCTATCTTGCTTTTTCTTGTTTTCCTCTGAGGGCCCAGCTACAAAGAATATTTGCCTATCACATCCATAAAGACTCAGAGAAAGAATAATTGCATGTTCTTAAAGGACATTCAAAATTTAAGTGGTAGAAATTACATGAATTCTCAAATTAGAAAGGAATCTATTAATAATAATTATTATTATTATTATTGTGATTTTAGGAGAGGATGTGAATTTCCTAACTGTGAATTCTTCAGTGTGAGAAACAATTATAATTAAAGGATGAAATTTTTACAAACTTAAAACTTGGAGAATAACTTGTTGAAATAGAAGATTGTGTTTTAATATTTGTGTTGTTCAATTCTTTTAACATACAATCCTTTTCTGAAATTAAGCATCTATGTGAGTCAAGATAAAATACTCCTGTTCTTTGGATATCTTTAGTTTATAAAGAAAAGAATGCCTAATACAATAAGTGTATTTTTTAGATAATTCAGATCATGTAAATGTTTAGTTTATTCACATATTCAGTTACTTTGCTAACTGAATTTAGTGTTTAAACTTTTTAAACAAAGCTACATCTTTTGGAGTTTTAGAATGTTTATGCTATACTCAGACCAGCAGAAACTTTAAAATTTGTGCAAGATCTTACAACAGTAGGTCAGAATAGTGGGACCCCAGAACCATATTGCACAGTGTATCAGAGTGACCAGGGCCTTGTGAATTTCAAAAACCCATCTATATTCTATCTAGGCCAAAAGAAGCCTTGTAAACTCATATGAGATCCCCACTATCACCCACATAGATTAGTGTTACCCCAGACCACTGCCAGATAGTGAGACAGAGTGGCCAGAGGCTTCACACAACTGCTTATAGGACCCTGTCAGATACTTGCCCAGATAGCTGAGATGTCTGAACAGTGATGAATGATGTCTAAAGGAAACCCCACATATAACATCTAGGGAAGAAGAAAACAGATGGAGAGGAAAGCAACATAAAAAGGCAACACGAGTCCCTAGGAAATAGTACAATACAAAAGGAGAACAGATGTTGAGAACCTAAATTTCAGACATAGAAGTTATGTTCTTCCTACCAGATACAGAGCTTAGAATTGTAATGATAAAGAACATTCAAACAAATGGAAGGAAATTTAGAAAAATAAATTAATGCACCTATAAATGAAATCAATAAGCTGAGGCAGGGAAAGAAACTCTAAGATACTCTAAATGAATTTTCAGAATTTCAAAATAGAAATACAGAAGAAGAAATAATTCAGAAGATACAGAAGTAGAATAGATTAAATGGAACAATGACTGAATCTAATTAAAGATACAGCTGTACAAAGAACTGAAGTAAAAAAAGGAAATAAAAAAAGTTTTAAAAAATGATGTAACATACTGAAATGATCTGACTCTATGAGAAAAGACAAGTGAGAATAATGGGTATACCAGAGAGGTAAGAAGGAGAAAGAAAGGGAAAGAAAATGTATTTAGAGGAAAAAATTTCCCAAATCTAGATAAGAACTAAAAGAACCCTAGCATAAGTAGCTAAATTGAGACTGACACCAAGATACATAGTAGTGAATTTTCCAAGAGATAAGGACTAAGAAAGACTATTGAAGCTGGAAAGAGAAAATCAGATAACATATAAAGGTACCCCAACTGGGCTAATACCAGATTTCCATTAAGAAACACAATGAGTAATAAGAAAATAGAAGAAAACATTCTAAATATTTAAAAAGAAAACTGACACCTAAGAATATTCTATCTTGCAAAACTTTTCTCCAGATATGAGGGAGGAATAAAGGTAATTTTTGATACAGGAAAAACTCAAAGCAGATAGCAAGCAATAAACTCCCTCAAAGAAATATTGAATACCACTTAACCATGAAAACCAAAAAGAAAAAAGCAATAGATCAATCCATAAAAATTTAGAATAAAATGACAGCAAAAACTATCACATATTAATCATCTTAAAGATAAGTGGACTGAACTAACCAATTAAGACACAGGGTATATAGTTGAGTGAGGAAACAGAATCCAACTTTCTGCTGTATACAGGAGACACACCTAAACTTCAAAGACAAACATGGATTTAAGTAACAGCGTGAGGAAGAATCCAACAAATGAACAGGACCCTAAAGAAGGTAGGAATAGCCATACTGATACCAGTCAAAATAGATTTCCAGTTGTAAAAGGTAACAAAAAGGGGGGCACTATGTAATGATAAAAGGATGACATAGCAAGAAAATATAAGTCATCAATGTTTTATGAACCAAATGAAGGAATATCAAAATACATTAAGCAAATGTCTTAAAGAGGGAACTAGACATTATAGGACTCATAGACATAAACAGAGCACTGTACCCCTACCCCTCACAAAAATAGAATGCACATATTTTTTTCTCAAGTGAAAATGAGACATTCTTCAGAAAAGGCCACTTTCTTGAACACAAAACAGTTGTCAAAAAATTCAGAAAGAATAAAATACTCCATATCTTTTCCACAAACTAGAAATAAACTACCAAAAGAAAACAGCAATTTCTTTTCATATATGAAGACTGAAGAACACAATACTGAAAAACCACCAGGTCAATACAAAAATCAAAGAAGAAATTTGAAAGTACTTGGGAAAAAATAAGAATAAACACACACCTATCCAAAACTTATGGGGTACAGTAAAAACAGAAATATATTGAGTAAAAATATGAGTTAAATATATGCAGTATAGGCACACATTATGAAACAAGACAGACTGAAATAAATAACCTTCTCACTCAACTTGTGGGATAAGAAAAAGAAGAAGAAATAGATACAAGAGCTAATAGTGGAACAGAAATAATAAAAAATCAAAGCATGCACAAATGAAACAAATTTTATAGATTTTATTAAATAATTTATATATAAATTTCACATCTTTGTAATCCCCGGGGTTCACCCCCCCACCCTTCCTGACCATTCCACCCTCTCCCCAGCCCTGCCCCGAGTTTTATACTTCAGTTTGGGTTGTTAGCTTGTTTTGACTTTTCCTCATGGTTTTTGTTTATTTTTTTCCTATATCCCATATATTAGTGAAACCATTTGGTTTCTGTCTTTTTCTTTTTGACTTGTTTCTGCTAATATGATTTCTTCTAAATAATTCATATTATCATAAAATCATCAAATTTGTCATTTTTAACATGAAACAAATTTTAAAGACAGTTCAAAGTATCAACTAAACCAAAAGTTGGTTCAAGAAAATAGACAAACAAGAGTCACCAATAAAACAGGAAAGAAACCTCAAATAACCAGAATCAGAACCAGAAGAAGAGCAATCAGATCAGGTGATGCAGAATTTCAATAGATAATAAGAGACTGCTAAGAACATCTATACGATATTAAATTCAATACTTTAGAAGCTATGTCCAAATTCTTAGAACAATACAGTCCTTTGAGACTGAAAAGGGAAAAGCTAGAAATCCTGAATAAACCAATCACAACAAGGAAAAATAATCAAAACTCTCCCCTCCAAAATAGGAATATAGGACCAAATTGCTCCACAAATAAATTCTACCAAACTTTCAAAGATGAGCGATGAGCTAATGTCTATCTTGCTCAAAATCTTCCAGAAATTGAAAAACAAAAAAGGAAGACTTTCAAATGATGCCAACAATGCTCTAATGCCAAAATCAAAGAAGGACAACACAAAAAAATTGAATGAATGTCCTAATAGGTGGACAAATCCTGAGTAAAGTCTTTGCAAACTAAAATCAAAGAATGTACCAAAAGGATCAAACAACATGACCAAGTGGAAATCATATCAGGGACATAAAAATAATTCTATTAAAAATTAGTCACTATAATTCACAACACATGCAACAACAACAACAGCAAAAGATAAACAAAATGTCAAGAAAGTAATTGTTAATTCTAAAACCATTTTTTATGAAAATCCTCGAAAACTTCAGGATAAATGGAACTAAACATAATATAATAAAATCCATTTATAATAAACCTGTAGCTAGTATAAATTTTAATGATGAAAAAAATGGGAAACTTGTCTACGAAGATCTGGCAAAAAACAAGAATGTCCACTGTTATCATTGCTGTTCAGCATAGGATTGGAATTTCTCAGTAGAACGATTAGACAAGAGAAAGATGAAAAAGGAATTCAAATTGAAAAAAAGTAAATCTTTCAGTGTTTGTAGATGACACGATGATATACACAGAATATCTTCAACATTCCACAAAAAAAAATTAATGTAAACATTCATTAGAAATGAAATGAATCCTAACTTGGCATCCAAAAGAGGGCACTTGAGAATTGAATAAACTCAAGATATTGTTGAAGATACCAGCCACATGATTAACATGGTCTATTGACCAAGTTGATGAACTTCATTCTCACTGTCTGTAATCAGATCATATCAATACCTCTAAAGAAAAAAGCATTCTATATGCATACTTTAGAACCAACTATTTAACCTTGAAGAATTCTAAACATGTCAAAAGACCTTTTTAATATAAGATAGAAAAAAAACAATGAGAAATAATAAAATGCTTGTCATGAAGATACATATTTCTAAATTATTTGTAGTATAAGAAAATCTGATTGACAAAAAGATGAAAATGTGTATTTCCAAAGTATATTATAAGAACTAAGATTCAAGCAAAGTAGTCACTCATTTTATTGAAATAGAGGTGAAACTTAAAAAATAAAAAATAAAAACTTGCTCAATATCATTTATAATCAGAAAAATGCAAATCAAAACCACATTGAGATACCACCTCACACTGGTAAGAATAGCCCATATCAAACAAATGGGCAACAACAAATGCTGTCATGGATGTAAAGAAAAAGATAAACTAGTACAGTTCTGGTGGTAATGCAGACTGGACCAATCACTTGCTAAAGCTTTGTGGAGTATCCTCAAACTACTGAAAATAGAAATACCATTCAATCTAGCAATTCTACCTCTGAAAATCTACCCAAGGGAAACCAAAACATTAATTCAAAGGTAAATCTGCACTCTTATGTTTATTTCAGCACTGTTATAATAGCCAGGGCATGGAAACAACTCAAATGTCTCAAAACTGATAAGTGATTCAAAAAGTTCCATCTCCCTGATAGTCTAGTGGCTAGGATTCGGCGCTTTCAAAAAGCTGTGGTATATTTGCACAATGGAATATTATTCGGCGATCAAAAAGACAAACGGCATTTGTGGCAATATGGATGGAATATCCTAGCAGAAATATCCTAGCAGAAATAATCCAAAGGGAAAAAAATAAATACCAGATGATCTCACCTATACTTGGGCTATAAAGACAAGAAACAAAAGACCAAGAAAAAAGTTCAAATAATAAAATGATAATTGAACTGAAACAAAAGAAAGGAATAGGAGGGATTGAGGAAGGATGAATTGGGGAAGGGAATAAGTGTAAGTGAATAGGATGATGGCTCACAGGTGACATGGTGGTAGGAGTAATTCATGGTACACAACAATATAAGTATATATAAATATTTTTTTTTTTAAATCTCATCAAGAATTTTTATAGACATAGATAAGCTTTGTAATATATAACTATGTGCAATTAAATCACCTTTGGTCAAATGAAACAAAAAAATAAATAAAAACTTGTTACTCCATGTCACTCTAATTCTTTATAAAATTATGTTATAAAATTAATATAATAAAAATATAAATTATTTTGTGTGAGCTGTTAAAGGAATGAAATTACAAAAATAACAAGATCTATCAATCATACCAAAATTATTTTTAAAGATTTTTAAAATAGCACATTATTTTGACCTCTTGGTAATACTAGGTTATTGAGGGAGTAAAATTGAATCATCTATAATGGTTACCACTTAGATCGGTCACATTTTACAGAACATTATCCTCTAGGTTTCATATTTTTGATTCAACAAATATGCCCTACTTTTTGTGCAATCAGATTCTTATTTCTGCTGCATAAAATTATTGCTTATCATTGACTACATTGCACTGGTAATGAATCCAAGACATCATTTCACTGATTTAATATTATTGCAGTGCTATTATCCAGCATCATTATTTTAGACTGCTGAGGAAATCTCAAATGGCATTCCATTACTATAGACTGTTATCTGTCTAAATATATCTATTGTGAGCAGATACTTCAGTCATTCTGAAAAACTGTCTGTAATTTTTTAATAGAGCAAAGGAGAAAATATAAAACTCAGAAAAGAAAACAATAAAGAAGGAAAATAATATTCCAATGCATTGTATTCTAACTAAAAAGAATGACAGTATAATTAAAACCTGATTGACACTGATTAGAAGATTCCTTCCTAAATTTTTATTTGCTATATCACAATGATTTTAACAAGCTAGTGAAAACCAAACAAGTTTTTTCGTTATTTGTACTCATCTAATGATGTCCCACTGAGACCAAGCACTTCACCATCATACTCATGTTGGCTGCGTTCAGCTCTCCAGACTAAACACACCATGTTAAATGTGTGGTAAATTTTTCTTCTCCTGGCATCTCTTATACTTATTTCTCTGTTGAGTCCAAGGACTGTATGCCTCAGGCTATACCATTCTTGCATGATCATTTGAATGGAAAACAACTCAGAAATAACAGACTCAAAGAGCTTTTCTTGCCTGCTTACACCTGAAGGTGGTAGACAAGCTTAGCATTCTAAAGTAGAGCTATGTAAATATTTCTGCAACATTACATTCTAAATTATATTTAATTCTAAAAATTTCTTTGCACTGTCTTTTTCCCCAAAATTTACTGTGTTTCAATAGACCATTGCCAGTACCAGATGGGATTTTGCTAATAGGGTTTTATGGGTTTTCAAAAATAAAACTTTACTGAGTTGTTGAAATCATAGATTATATTCTTTTAAAATCTATTTTAAGTTACCTCATTGACCTTCCTAAAGATTTCTTATTTTATGAGCCTTAGTGCAAACAAAATAAAATTAATCATTTCACTTTGTAATTCTTTGAGGCTCACATCAGAGTTCTCTGAAAAAAACACTCAGGCAAGAAGAGAGTGAAATGACATATTCAACAAATTCCAAGACAAAAAAAAAAAATGCCAGGCAAGACCACTTTACTCTGCAAAACTCTTCTTGCTTTATGTAAGACCTTAACAGACAGACAGACTCTCCAGAAATTCACTACTATTAAAACCGTCTCCCATCAAAGAAGTGTTGCAAAAGCCTCAAAATCTAAACCAACAGAATAAACAGGGAGAACATAGCAAGATAACAAATAGGACCACAAAAAGATGAACAAAATGACAAGTATAGTCTTTCACATATCAATAATTATCCTAAATGCAAATGAACTAAATTTACCCAAAAAAGGAGACAAAAGTACCTGACGGGGTCCAAAAACAAATGTCAACCTTCTGCTCTCTCCAGTAAACAAAACTGTCAAAGATATACAATGATTTAAAGTAAGAAATGTTTAGATTTAAATATAATTTAGAACGTAATGTTGCAGAATTACTTACATAGCTCTAAAATCCTATAAACAAATGTACCCTAAAATAGAACAGGAACAGCCATACCTATATCAAATAAAATAAACTTCACACTAGAATGGTTAAACAGATGATCACTATGTAGTGATAAAGGGGTCAATATAACAGGAGGACATGACATCCATTGATACATATGCACCGAATGAAGGTACACCAAGACACATTGGATAGGAATTGACAATTCCTATCATCTCTGAAAACAGACATTAGAAAAACTATGATGCAGGAGACGTCACTATCTCACTCTCACCAAGGGACAGATAAATGAGACAAAAATAAGGACACAATAACCCTAAATAAATATAGAGTATTATCTTAATAAGCATCTATAAGATGCTGCATCCCTTCCCTCTTCAAAAAAAAAAATGAATATACATCTTTCTCAATAACATATGGATCATTCTGAGAATTGACATATACTATAATTCATATAACAAAAAACACATGATGATTGAAATCATACCAAATCTCTTCTCTGACCATAAAGGCATCATACTAGTAATCAACCATGAAAAGAAACCAAGGAACCCTCCCATTTCCAGAGTTTGAATCCCATGTTACTGGAAGACTAGTGGACTAATGAGGAAGCCAAAAAAGAGAAATTAACAAATACCTTGAGATGCATAACAATGAGGAAACAATATCCAGAATGTATGGGCCACAACAAAAGGGCTAATAAGAGGAAAGTATAAAGCAAGATAGACCCATATGAAGAAAGAAGAAAGTAACCCAAGAAACAACCTAATTTCCCATCTTGATCAGCTAGGGGAAAATAGTAGAAGAAAGGAAATAATAAAAAAACAAGCAGAAATAGGTGAAATATAAATTTTAAAAGATAATCAAAAATATCAATCTATCAAACAACTGATTCTGTGGAAAAATTAACAAAGCAGACAAACTGCTGGACAGACTCACACAGAAAAAAGAAAGGGGTAGGAGAGAAAATCAGGTAAGTCATACCATAATTGAAAGAAGAGAAAACAAAAAACAGGCAAACAAGAAATCCAGCATATAATCAGACTACTACAAACATTTATGTGCAACCATCTTTGTTTAAAGGGAAGATACCACTGAAAGCCGGGCATGGTGGCTCGTGCCTGTAATCATCAGTCTACGAAGCAGCTGGGGCTAGGGAACGTGGTCTGAGTCCTGCTCGGGACAACGCAGCGAGACCTAGCCCCAAATAACTGGCCGTGGAGGCGTACGCCTGTAATCCCAGCTACCTGGGAAGCTAAGGCAGGGGATTGCTTGAGTCTGTGGTACCACGGGCAAAAATAGCAAGACCTAGACTCAAAAAAAAAAAAAAGAGGTTTGTCTAATGGCAGTGGCCCCACAGCAAAGTCCCAAGGGAGGAAACCTACCATCAGCTGATGGATGTCCCTTCAAGGATCTGCTCTTCCAAAATATATGGCGGAGTCATGCCCCCAAAGTTAAAGACCTGAAGCATGACTGAAGGAGCAACAAAATGTGGCACAAACTGCGGAGATGAGACCCACCAAGACCAAAGGTGCTCCAAAAACAGTACAAGAATGATAAAAGCACGTTCTACCAAGTCCCAGGAAATTGCACCCTCACCAAGGACGAGGAAATGAATCAAGAAAAAAAAAAAAAAGACTAA
>PVHY01028525.1:0-15131 GCA_004024945.1 Uropsilus gracilis | reverse complement strand
TCCCCCTCTCTCTCCCTCTCTTCCTCTTTCTCCCTCTCTCTCTCCCTCTCTCCCTCCATGCCAAGTCCTGGAGGTGGCTGGACCCCCTTGGCCTGGGCCTCCCTGCAAGCCTCACACATGTTCTCAGCTTGGATCTTCTCTAGCTATACCTTCCACCATAGCAGAAGCTGTGTCCGCTCTTCTCTGCCTGTCTTCTGTCTATCAGTATAAATGGACAGACAGGCAGAAAGGCAGCCTAGGGTGGCAGCTGAGACAGCCTCCCTGGTCTTAGGCCTGTACACCCCAGACTTGTGTGGCCCAACAGGTGGGCATGAACAGATGGCAAGGCCTCAGGGTCCCCCCAGATGCCAGACGCCACAACCAAGCTGTTGGCAGAAGCTCCTTGGGGCCACAGAGCCTCCAGGATATCACTGAGGTCACTTGTTCTTAATGTGCAGAAACCAGGAGGAGATTGGCATATCTGCTAATTAGGAGCACTCACTGAAGAATTTTAAACATACAGCTGCATGCAGCGGCCCTCTCAGCCTCACCCCAAAGCTTCTTTGTCCAGTAACCTTGACTTCACTGATGTGCTGGTCTTCTCCCTGGGAGACCTCAGCATGCCCTGTGCAAGCTGCTCCTTTCACCTCTGGGGCATTTTCAATCCCCCTACGGCAACCTTACTTAGAGGACCACCCTCGCTCCTGCCCCTGTTTTCCTCCATCCCATCACACTAGACCCACTTATTCCCCATTGGTGGGCCCAGACGCTGAAAACAAGCCTTCCTCATCCCAGGGCCCAGGGATAGGGAGGTTTTTGGAGCTGGGTGATTAGCATTGAGCCAGCCTTCTGCCGCCCCCTCTGGGTTGAGTCCTTGTTCCAGGCTCTTCCATCTGCTTGATCTCTGCTCCGAGCTAGCTGTTCTCAAGTGGTTTTATTCAAAGCTGACACCAGGCATCTCTCAGTCTATCTAGTTAATCTCTGACTTCACCAATCCATGGCCTTGACCCTCCCAATTCTTCAAAGTTTCAAGGCTGCCTCCTCCAGGAAGTCTCCAAGACAGCCTCTGATCCAGAAATTGACCCCTTCTTGAAACCACTCCAGATGCCTCACAGGTACTCTCATTATATCAAGACATGTTTAGTGAGCACCTACTCTATACTAGTGCCATGCTAAGTCCCCCTATGGGTGCAGGGGAGATAAAGGAGACTCGGCCTTGTGTCTATACCCCAGCTGTTTACAACTAAAGAGAAGAGATGCAGAATGACAAGTTTCCAGATTGTAAGCTCCGAGAAGTTTGGGGACTCTGGGTACCCCCAAAGGAGAGAGAAGAGCACTGGCTTGATACAAGGAGAAGGGAGCAGGCTGAGAAGACTTCACAGGGAAGGTGACAGCTTATCCGGAGTGTGAAAAGGGGTAGGTAGAGGAAAAGGGGGAAGTCACTTCAGAGAGAAGGCCTGGAAGAGCTGGCATCCTGGGGAGTTAGCATTGCCAGACTAGGGGAAAGAGGTGGAAAGAGGGGCCCCAGCAAACAGGCCCTGCAAATGCCATGCCAAGGAGCACAGCTTATTTACCCTATGGATAGCAATAGCAGAGTCAGTGTCAGGTAGCACATGTAGGTATCACCTGTGGACACCTGTTCCTTGTCCATGTCCATCTCTTCCCAGCCTCTGCTCCATCCTGGGCCCCCACAACCCACTCCCCACTCCCTACCCCATCTGGGCTAGACCAGCACAAAAAGCACATGGATGCACCCAGTGAATCGGTTCGTTGACTTGAACTGTCTCGGTCTGACATCCAGAGTCGTGGCTCTGGCCCTGAAAGGAGATTGCAGGTTGAGCCTGAAAGACCTCTCCCCCAAGCCAGCAGGCTGGCATAGGGACTAGGAAGCCACCCCAAAATGGTGTATGACAGATGCCTGGAGGTGGGGCTGGGCCTGGCAGCCCCGTTCTCTTGGCTGTCTCCCTGCCCCTGCCAGTGCTTAGTGCCCGCAGACCTCTGTTTACCCTGGCCGGGCAACCTGCCCCTAGGGAGCACAGCTTAGCCCCAGCTTCAAGGACTTCACCCTGGCAGGGAGCAGGGAGGCTTCAACTTCCCCAACACCTGCCAGGCCAGAGCCAGACATGTACATGCTGCGTCTGTACCTTCTCCCACCACGCGGCTATGATCCATGCCCAACCACAGCAATTGTGTCCCATAGTGAAGGCACTTCTGAAAGGAGAGGAAACTGATGTACAGCCTGGTTAAGGGACTGGCCCAAGGTCATACACCCAGGAAGTGGTGATGCTAGAACTTGAACTCATGCCTACCCAGCTGTACCGTCTGTTCACTAGATGATGCCAACTTGTCTCCCCAAACTTGTCTCCTCAAATTCTACCTTAAAAGGAGGGCTCATCATCAGGTTCCCCTCCCTCGTCCCTCTTTGCTGCCAGCTGTCCCTATAGTCTGTGAAACACCCTAGGATCCCTACCTTTTCCAGTCCCATCTTCCTGTGTTGGGGAGTCTCCAAGGGGGACAACCTGTATCTCTTCCTCAGGGCTCAGTGTGTTCCTGGGTACTCAGGATGGGGTGTCACAGGACCCAGAATAGAGCAGGCTCGGATGAGGCCAGCAGACCTGAGTGTGGGTGTGGGGTCAGGGGCAGGGCAATGCTGAAAGCTGATGGAGTCATTGCCTACAATTCTCAGTCTGAGGGAGGCAGAAGGACCCAGAAAAAGGAGAGCAGGAGAGAGAGGACAGGCAAGGGGAGCCAGTGAGGAGGAGCCAGACATGCAAGAGCCACAGTGAGGCAAGGCAAGGCCCAGGGCTAGGCAGAGGGGAGTGTTTAGAGCAGTGCAAACAGGGTGCCTGGGGCCTGGTTCCCTCCCTCAGGACCCAGCTTCCATCACCCAGGAGGGCTGTTTCTCCAAAGCCCTCTCCCCTCATGACTTCCTGGGAAGATGACAAATCCAGTCTTCCCTGGCGGGTGGCAATGGCTGCTGAGACACTGCTGGCTCCCAGGAACACCATCTGTTCGAGCTCTGGGGGGGAGCCCCACCCCAAGGGGAAAGCCACGGCAATAAATACATTAATAATAACCTCATGGGCCCTCCCCTTTCTCTCTCCCTTCTCCAGCCACCATGTGCAGGGGTCCTCCAGGGTTCTGGCTCCAAGTCCTAGCAGGGAGCCCATGTTGAGAACCAAGCCCTGGATGGATATCTTCTTCCCCATCTTATCAGAGGGCAGGGAAAGAGGGAGGCTCATCTGGGTGTTTCTCAGCTCTACCCCTGATTCATTCACTATGTGACCCCTCTGGGCCTCAGTCTCCTTAAATGGAAAAGGAGAATAATACCAGCCCCTGATTCACAAGGCCATTGTAGGATCAAATGGGGAAGCTTGGCTATAGCTCTGGCACAGAGGAGGGACTGATCCATGGACTTGAGCATGAGAGTGGGTCATGTTGGTCTCACCATTTGATCCAATTTCACACACACACACACACACACACACAATCAACTTGCACTGCATTTCATGTGGCTCAAAGCCCCTCTGAGCACCAAAGATTCCTCAGGTACGTCAGGGGCTAGGGGTGACACCCCCGATATCAAAGATAGTGCCCTCACTGAACCCTACACCTGGCACACATTGGAGGGCATATTTCTAGGGCTCATGAGCCACAGTTTGGAGGTGAAGACAAGCCAGATAGACACAGAGTCACATAATGGAGGAAAAAAGGCCACTAACACACAGCCAGCAGCACATTCCAGGCAGCTGAGTGCCCAGGCAGGAGAGCTCAGAGGAAGGCTCGTGAGAGCAGGGAGGACTTCCCAGAGGAGGGAGGCTAGAGCTGAGCCCAGAAGGGTTTGGGTAGCGGTGGTGGGGGGAAGCCAGCAGACCACTTCTGGGGTCAGAAATGGATAGAAAGGGGTCTGTGGCCTACCAGGCAGGGACTGAGGAGGGCACATGGGGATGGGAAGCACAGAGGATTTTTGAACAGAAAAGTGACAAGTTCAACAAGAGTATGTTAGAAAACCTTTCTGGCCACCGTGTAAAGGGAGGATGGAGAAACTGAAAGCAAACAGCCAATGAGCATCCAGGGGAAAGATGACTGGTCAAGACTCAGGCAGGCAGTAGGAATGGAAAGAAAGAAAGGAATTCAGGCAATACTTAGGACGGAGAACCAATAGGGAGTTGTTAGATGAGGGTGGGCAGGATGAGCGAGGTATCTGAAATGATTTCCAGGTGACTGGGGAGGAGGATAAATCCTCAGTGCAAGGAAACATCTAGCAAGAATACATGGGGTTGGGGGAGAAGGGGGACTGGTCTTGTTGTGGGAGACCCTAGGCTGGAAAAGGGTGGGGCTGGGATTCGGCTCCAGCCTCCTGTCCTCCCAGGGTTGGGGGGGCAATGCTCAGACTGATCCCCCAGCCTGTGCCCTCACACCCAAGCCCACCCACTCCTCTCTCCACTGAGCTCTCACCTCCAATCCAGCGTCTCTACTCCCTGGGTGTACTGGCTCTCTTGCAAAGAGGTCCGGGCCAGCTGTAGAAACAAGAAGGCCAGGAGCTGAGGCCTATCAGGCCTTCTCCCTTTCTCCCCAGTCTGCCCCCATCTTTGCCCCCAGTGGACCCCAAGCCTACTGTCTCCCACAGGGGGTCTCCTCCAGGAAGCCTTGCCTGATTGCACCCTGCTCTCTCCTGACACTCCCTTACTACTCCTTGTTTGCCAGGGACACCTCTGGCTCTGGTGTGTTCTTGCCCCTCACTCCTAAGAAACAGAACCGCAGTCTTTCAGACTGGAACCCCTACAGAGTGGAAATGAGCGCATTTTCATTCCTTCTGAGGCTCCCTCTTCCACTTCTGTTTCTGTCCAGGGATCTTCACTATCTCTCTCCTAAACCTCAATTTCCCCAACTTTAAAATGGGTTTGTAGTGTCCAGCTCTCAGGGCCACAAGGCTGTGCTCCTGATCAGTTTCGCTAAATAGAATCCTACGTGTGAGCCCCCAATTCCAGTCTGCCATCTAGTCATCTGGACTGACTGGACCCCCCAGCCTGAGTCCCAGAAGCACCACTTCCACAGCTCCCCAGATGCTGGCAGATGCATCATGGATCCCTTACTTGTTCTCTGGGAGTCCACCACCCAGGCGCCATCCAGAAATCCCAGCGTCTCCGAGAAGCACTGCCCAGGGGCTGGCCGCTCCTCCCCACCCCCACCCGACAAGCGCACACCCAGGCATTGGACAGGCACAGGCGGTGGGATATTCTGAGCCTGGCTCCGTTCCCGTCAGCTGCTGGCCGCCATGCCAGCCTGGCGCGGGCGCAGGGGCTGGCTGATTTGATTTGGCAGCTTCGGAAGCGTGTGGTGGGGACCAGGAGGGGGAGGGGGATAGACACCCATCCCTGCTAGGAAATAAACAGCTTCAGGCACTCATCGAGCCAGGGGGAGGGCACAGTCTGGCATGGGGGGGGCGGTTCTGGGTTCCCTCCCTGGTGCCCCCTCTTCGCACCCAGGTCCTGGCCGCCTGCCCGCGACTGCTGGAATCTGTGGCTCTCCACGGCTCTCCAGGGGTGACAGTAGCTGCACCTGGCGTGCGAATGTTGTGGTATGGCTGTACAGGGTGTCTGGTCATCCCATGTGTCCCCATGTGTCCTGTGTGGTCTCACCCAGTCCGACTGGGTCTGTGTGGGGGACAATGATCTGGATGTGGTCATCGCCCAGGCTGGCCATGGGGGACTGATTGCAGCCCCAGGCATGACGCAGTGGCCCGCATGCCTGAGTCTACTGTAAGGCCTGGTGTACGTTGGCTCCGGCCTGTTCCTTCCCTTTGTGCGGTGACCCCGCTGACCTGACCAAGTCCGGTACAGGAAATGACGAGGGCAGAGATAAGTACCTGACCCCAGGGTCCTTTCCTTTTGTCCACAAGCCTGAGTCTTTTCCACCCTAGCCTCCAACGGGCCACTGCCTGCGGCACCTCACTGCCTGTGGCACCTCCCCTCGGACCAGATCATTAGTTTCATTTGATTCTCCAGTGGCCCCTCAGGCCTCTGCCACTCCTTGGAGGGGTTCCGTGCACCAACTTCAATTTTGGGGAGAGCGCAGAGGCTCAGCAAGACATTCACAGCTTCTCTGGAACCCCACCCTAGCCTCAGTGTTAACTGCCCTGTTGGTCACTCCCAAAGTCAGTCCAGCTCACCTGTCCCTGAGACCCCAGGCATCCCCACCACTCTGTTCTTACACTGCTGGTGCCCTGGGCACTAGGACTCACCACCTCCAATTACAGAAGTACAGTGGGGAGGCCGCTGATTTTCTGGACCCTGTGCTGAGAGATCACGGGCATGGGGTTAAACTAAGACCCCAGGCCAGGGTCAGGAGGTCAGGGAGAATGGATCCTGGCATGGGGAAGATGAAACACCTCATCTATTACCGCCTTCCCATTGTCCCACTGTCCCCTGGGACCTCAGGACTTCCCCACCCAGGCATGGGAAGCCAAGTCCCTCCTGGAGACAGGGGAGGGAACGCTGACAGTGGGGAGACTCCACTGTGACCTTGGCGTTTCAGAGGAGGAACCCAGGTCCGTACTGCTCAGCTATCACAGAAAGGCCAGTGGATAGCGACAGCAAGCAGAGAGGCCTTGGGCTGCCTAGAGGAGACACAGCACCTCTCAGGTTCCAGGCGGTCTCACAACTGCAAGACAGGTTTTCACCTGGGACTTGTGTGTACTCGTGCATGTACTCACACTTGTCTGTATCCGCATGGGCACAGACACATGTCCCACTCCCAGTCCTGAGCCCTGGTGTCCCAAGGACAGGGTCAGTCAAGCAGCAGGCACAGTGACAGAAAAGTGGACTCTGGGTAAAGAAGAGGAATGGAAAGTTCCGGGCTAAGGAAAAAAGCCCATCAGGTGTCTGTGCTCAGTACTGGGTTTGGTCATAAGAAAGCCACTTCTCAAACCTTAAGACACTTGTGCCAAGGGCATTTTGTGGCCATGACTGTAGGACCCATCACCTGCTGTGCAAGCTTAGACAAGACCTCTCCCTCTCTGAGCTATCTTGCCTTTCTGAAGAATAAAGGGGTTGGGTTTTCCAGGGCCCTTCCTAATCTAATAATTATGAGAGAGACAAAGACAGCTAGAGTGTGAGTCTCACAGGGATGAGAGAGCCTGAGGGGAAGAGAGTAAGAATGAGGGATGGAAGAGCATAAAGAAGAGACTGGTCAGTGAAGAGAGAGGAGAAGCCTAAGGAGGTACACTGTAGGTTGGGCAGCTGGAGAGGGGTTCCCTGCTGGCGACTCCATCCCTACAGCTAAGACAGGATGCAGTAAACAATGGAGCTTTGTGGATGATGGGAGGCAGCAATGAGCACCCCACCTGCTTTCTCATCTGTGGAGGGAGAAAAATGGAAGTGAGACAGATAGGAACTCTGCCTCCACATTCCAAGACTTGCCTCCACTCCTGCCTCCCAGGCATCCCAAGAGAACGGGGAAGCTACAGGTAATAGGAATACCCAGAACTGGGGTCAGACTCCCAGCCTCTGTTATCTGGTCTGGGAACCCTCCAGGCTTCTGAGGGACCCAGCCAGGGCAGGCTCTCTGAAGGGTTGAGGTCCTTCCTTCCTACTTCGATGCACCTTCTCTGACCTGGGTACCCCTGACCTCACATCTGGCCTGCACATAACCCAAGAGCAGCAAGCCTCTGAACAGATGGGCTGGCCTTGAGGGGCCCGCCTTCAGGAGCACACATCAGTCATTAGCTCTCCAGGCCTGGCCTGGGCCCCTGCCTTCTTTAGGCCCTCTCACAGCCAGCCACCCAGGGTCCCAGCAAGTCTTCCCCAGGGCCTGCACTTGAGGGGTGCTGATAGGACACCAATCACTGTGTCCTGAGACAGAGCCCTCACTGTCTCCAGGCTGCCCTGATCACTGCCCTAGCCAGAGGCCCTTTGTATTTAGGGCCCTCACAGCCAGGGGCTCGTGTGTTTCCGTGTCCATGTCCAGGAAGTGTCCATGTCCTGTTTTCCCCTCATGCTGGGGCTGCCAGGGAAGGAGGGTGAACAGGTCTCTCCTCCCATCACATATGCCCAGAGATATTAGGGGCTAAGAGTAATGGGCACTCCTCTCTCTGCTGTCATCTGAAACGGTAGGGGAACAGAGGCAGGGGAATAAAGGAAATGACTCCTGACCCCGTACGCTTAGCAAGTAGCAGATCTCACACGTGCACACACACCAGTTCTCCTGTGGCAGGAGAGCCAGTCCATGTGAGCATCTCCATTCCCCTCCAACGCCAGCCCAGCACCTCCTCCCCTTCTTCGCGGGGTGGGGCTGGGGTTGCCATCTCAAGCTATCTATCTCCATTGCTTCTTGTTATGTTTTTAATAACTGAACACTGACATTAACAAGGCAGGTGGTTGCAGCTCTTCCCAGCAGCCCCATTTAGAATCATTGAATCATCAACTCATCAAATCCTAGAATCCTGGATTCACAGAATGTCCACATCTTTGGCTACTGGAGTCTCAGCATCTTAAAGTCACAGAATGCCAGAACCACACAACCACACATCCACATGGGGAGTTGTGCTATGGAAGGCTGGAACCCCACAAACTATTACAAATAATTCCAGATACTCAGAACCAAACCCCAAGAAATAGAGCTCATCCACCTCTTGGGGATATTCAGCCCAACTTCTTCCTTTTCAGGTCAGGAAACATAGCCCAGAAAACTACCTTGTGCAAGATGACCAGAAAGCAGGACCAAGTCATGTCTGACCCTCAGTTGCAAGACAAGACCTCAGCATTCCCCTGTCCCGGAAATGGAGCAACTTCACACTCTGAAATACTGGTATCTATGTTGGGCTAATAGTGCTCTTTCCACTTTGCGCTCCACACTTCCTGCTTCTTGCTCCCCTTCAACCCAATGATAAGCACCTCATCTCTCAGAAACTCTCTCCCCTGGGTCCATCCCTAAGCCCCCTAGTAATGGCAACCATAGATGGGTGCAGTGCATGGGGCCAGCTCCCTCAGACTTTGCACAGGAAGAGGCCTGAAGCCACCAGCTAGGCAGACTCCCCAGAGGAGATGCCCCTGAACACAGGCTGAAGGTACTGGAACCCCGGCCCAGCCACAGCAGAGGATGCAACTTCAGGGGAGCTGAGTTCAAATTGGAGGGAAGCAATGGAGGCTTCTAACTGACATCAGGACTATCACATAACATATGTTTACCATTTTCATGGATTTACATTTCAACTCATTCTGTGATGTACATTTTTGAATTTGGATTTTATTAAACATTCCATTTCACAGATAGTTTCCATTGTTAAATTTTGAACATTCTTTGACCAGAGCAGGATCCGAATCCCCATATGATAGATGAAGATGAGCATATAGCAGGCAGTGAGGTCCAGGGCTCCTGGCCTTTGTTTAGCCTTGGGAGACCATCCCGGGGCAGGGGCATTTCGGTTCTGAAAGGGCCCTCATGCAAACCATGGTTCCTGCCCGCATATCCTCACAGCTGCTCAGACACTGGAACAGCAGCCTTGTCTTCTTTACCATCGCAACTCACCACCTCCCTGTCACTCATTTGCACCTCAATCCCTCCCTTCCATCCTTGGTGCCTCCTGTCTGCTCACCCTCCTGTGCCCTCCTGGGCCCTCCCACCCCATGGTCCAGAGGGCTCTGGACACACTTCTGAGCACTCCCTGCCTTGCTTTCACCTTGTCCCTACTGCCACCTCACCTCTGGAAAAAGTCAAGACACCCTTTATAACTTCTGCCCAGCTTGCCTGACCAGCCTCGCGAGGCTTGTCTTTTGCACAGCTCCACCTCCTGGGTTCTACTGGCCTGGCCACCCTGGAATCTGGAATCTGGGGTCCAGCTCCACAGATGTGAGGCTGTGTGCCATTCTCCTTGGTCAACTAGGAGGCCTGCATTTTTCATCATTCTCTCTTTTCTACTCAGAACTTTCTCCTGCTTCAGCCCTGAGTCCTCAGTTCAGCTATGTTTCTTCCTAGAAGCTCCCCCACTTGCCCTCCCTCCCACTCTGGGCTGAATGAGGGGTCCCCCACTCTCTCTTACCATGGCTTCTGAGTGTCTCTCCATGACTGTCTTCACCACACATTCTATAAGGTCAATCTCTGCCATGCCCCTCTCCTACCCCATCACCTACCTGCCTGTGTCACCCCTGGCACCTAGGTCTGTCTACCTGCCACAGCCACAGGCATTATTGCCCTGACCTAGGGGATTACTGCACAGAATTTCAAGGCCCACATTGTAGTCACCTCTACCTCCTCTCTCTGTTGGACAGACACTTGATGCTCACCAAATGCCCACCTATAAAGACCTGGCATTATGCCATGTGTGGCATGGAAAAGCAGTCTGGGGTGCTTGGAGGAGGTGAGAGTCCTTGTGTGGTGCCAGAGACTTCCTGGAGGCAGCATCTGAGAACATACACCAGGGGTCGGTCCTGGGACAGCAATTAAGGACAGGCTGCAGGAAGTGTCCGGAGCAGCCCTCGAGCCATCAGAGCAAACCATCATAATGGGACCAGTGAGGGAGATCCACAGACCCAGAATAGGGCCACCGAAGAGGCTGGCAGTGCATTCAGGAAAGGCTTCCTGGAGGAGGGGCAGGGAAGAAGGTAGAGACAAGTCAAGTTGAAGAAAGCAGTGAAAGACAGAGATGTGGGAGGAAAAGTTTTGTCCCTTCTTGCCCTTTAGCCCTGAGAGGACAGGGAAGTAGAAGGCAGATGGGCAGGAAGAGCAAAGAAGGCCAAGACAGAACGGAGATCCTCCCAGTGTTGACACCATGGCCGGGGTGGATGTGATGGCTGGGGCTGGCAGGGAGCAGGCCCCCAGCTGTGGCTGGGAAACGTTTCCTGTCTCCTTGCCAGGGGGGTCATTAATAATCATTTACCGGCCACCGGCAGCATGGAGTCCAGCCAGGGAGCGGCGTGGTGCTGGGGCCAGAGCCCAGCCTGGCGGCCGAGAGCTGTGTCCTGGAACGAGTCCCGCCACCTTGCTGTGAGACCTGGACAAGTTGCCTAGACTCTCTTGGTCTCTGGTAATACTGGTGAAAAGAGGGTCTAAAGAAGATTCTCCCTAAACTCCACCCTGGGCCTCAGTTTCCCCAGATGGTTGCTGGACTACCAACCATCCAGAGGGTTATGGACAACTGATGATGGATAGTAGCATCTGACTATGAAAGTCCAGCTGAGAACACACCAGCAGGGAGAGAGCAGCCCAGTTCAGTCTCTGAAGAGCTCGCATTCTGGGAGAATCAGACCCCAACAGCATGAGATGCATACCTGGAGCCTCGTGGAACCAGGTGCACAGCAGGCTGGGGAATACAGAAGGGAAGGCCATCTGCCCAGGACGTGGGGGGCTGACAGTGTGTCTGGGCCAGGAAGGCACAGAAGGTGGGAGCCCCCTGAGGCCTATTTGGTCACTGCTATGACTCCCACACTTAAAACCGTGGCTGCCTGGTGCACAGCAGGTGCTGGCTAAATGCACTGAGATGACTGAATGAGTTAATCTGTTTAATGAGACATTCGTGAAAGGAGCTCAGAAATTGCAAAGAGCCAACTGAAGGATGATGACGATGACAAAGACGGTGACAACCGTGATGCCGATTCTAGTCAAAGACAATGGGTGGGAAGCGTGAGAAGTCTAGAGGCCCAGGATGGTCATCCAAAGCCATACATATCGCTTGGGAAGACTCAGCTACCTTCAAGATTCCTTTTTCCAACTAGGTCAGAATCTCCCTCAGCTGTAGGCCATCTTTTTCTGCCTACCCAACTCCCCCTTCAAGGCCCAGTTCTAGACTCCTCACCTCAGGGATCATCTGGTATGAGAAACTGAAGCAACACTCCCTGACTAACTATGATAGTCTCCATGCTTCCAGCACTTTAGTTCTGGCCTGTCATGTGCTCATTACCTGTTGAAGACTGTCCTTGAAGGTTTCCCAGAGTTTCCCTAGAGGGCTCCCCAGGTGTGACCAGGCCTTGCTTTATAAGTAAGGGTTCCAGTGACAAGGATTACCCTCTCTCCATCAGATATGGAGGTGGATTGAGGTGCTAGTGGTGGTCTTCCAGCCCAAAGACCCTCCCCTCCCTTAGGAGCCACACAGAAGGGAAGGAGACAGGCCTGTATACAGAAGGAAGTGAGTGGCTGCTCAGCACCCCTGAGATGATCTGAGTCAGGAAGGTCACTGGGCCACCTTCAGCCTAATTTGGCAAACTCATGATTGGCAAACTTGCCCACTCTGTGCCTGCGACGAGGACGCTCCACAAGGACACCACCCAGACCCCACTGCCTGCTATTAGAACTCTCTCCTCTGCTGAGCGCTCGGACGGGATAATAAACACACTGACCCGGGGACACGTGCATCCTCTCCCTGCCCCCCTCCAAGCCCCAGCCCCAAACACGAGACCAGAGAAGAAGAAAAGAACAAAGGTTCCTGGACTGCGACATCACCCGCCGCCGGCCTGTCCAGCGCCTGCTCAGCCGGAAACCCAAGACAAAGGCCTTGGTCAAAGCAAGAGGGACAAAGGGCAAAGGGTAGAGGCAGCCTGGATGGGGGGGCATGCAAGAACGTCACTGGACATCTCTGGGGACCTAATTGGAAGGGAAACAAGGACAGGATGGCAGCCAAGCACTCCCAGCACATATGTCACTCCACAAACACTTACGGGACACCTGCTGTATTCTGCACACCCCAAAGATTACATATCTCATTCCTCACCCCATATACCTCCTGTGCACACTCTCCCGACACACACAGGCTTCAGCACAGCCTCATCCCACAGGCATACCCCTAGCTCACCGGACACCCCTCACACATACTCCTCACCACACACATAAACAACTCACGGGGAGAAAAGAGCATGTAATTTACATGTCACACTGAAAAGTCACACAGCTCACACACCCACACTTCACACTAAATTCACACTCAGCCTCCCCACCAGGCACCTCACACACCCCACACCTACACCCCCAGTCACAGACACACACATCCAATTACGTTCAACACACATACCACCCAGACAGACACATGCAGACACACCCTGCATCGATAATGTGCACACCGACTGTCACACTAAAATGTCACACATTTGTGGGCACACACAGTCCCTGAGCATAGATACGCCTGCCTGCATATCACTTCCTCCCGACACATGTGTGCATGCATGCACACATAGGCATACACACCTACATGACACTAAACAGCAACACACAGGTCCTAATATATTTCCCAGCAAACCCCAGGACATACTTAAAGTCAGTCACCTAAGCTGTAAACACACTCGGATACACATAAGCTCCCCTGCTTCCGGTCTCCAAGATGTCCAGTGTAACCTATCATCAGCCCCTCTATGTGGCTTTTCCTGCTAACACAACAACCACACATATACAACCACACACACAACCCCCCCCATGTAGGCTGCCCCTACCAGAACTCCAGGATGACAGACACAAAACCACATACACATATAACCATCATACATAGAGCTACCACTTCACGCCCACACCACAGCTTCCCTAGCCCCACACAGGATGCACTAATATACACTCATAATCCATAAGCTCCCACAAACTCCCCCCAATAATCCCACTCATGATGACACATACAACACCACATAAAACAACACATACAACCACACACAAAGCATACCCAGTGCATGCAACCCAGCCCATCCTACACAAGCACATGCAACCCAGACTCACCCACACCTGGACACCTCCACCACAGGTAACTGACACCAGATAGCAGCTCTTTCTCCCCTCCTCCCAAGCCCAGCTGCCTCAAGTCAAGGCCAGCACAGCAGGGGTGGAGTGGGGGTTTAAATTATGAACCCCAGTACCCCACTGTGCCAAGATTCCCACCCACCCTACATCCCCAGGCACCGCCCAAGGACTGCAAACTCCATGTTTAGTCCCTTCTGCCAGCACCCACCCATGCCATGATGGACAACGTGGGGAGGGTGAAGGTCCTGGGTATACTGGTCTGGCACCAGTCTACCCCCTCCTCACCCAAAAGTAGAAGCAGATAGAAGGGGAAAGGATGACCCCAAGGGAAGTTGCTAGAATAAAGGTAGAGACCTAGAGGAATTGAGGGGAATGACAGACAGATGGAGAGATGTGGGCACATGGGCAGAAGAGACCAAACAAGAGAAAAGGGCAGAGAGGAAGACCAGAAAGACTCAAAGAAAGCAGAGAATGAAGTGGGACCACCATACCCAGAGAGAAACAACTGGAAAGGGTAAGAATAACCAAAAAGGTTAGGGGACCTTTTATACAGGATGAAAGGAGAGGGGGAGGAACAGGGTGGGAGAGGGTCCTGCAGAGAAAGACAGAAACCGTGATGGAAAGAGGCCTTGGACCTCGGGTAAAGTCCTGGGTGAGAACTATAGTCCAGATATTTCCGTGGGAATCTGAGTGGGGGTGCAGTTGAGGCTGTGGAAAGAGATTCAGGGGCTTAGGGTACGGACCCAGAGCTGAGGTAGAGCTGAGGTGGGGTCCCAGTTGGTGGGGGTGGGTGGGTGAATGTCCTGGGTGTGCATGACGTCTGTAATATACATGGTGGGGTTCAGGGATTTGGGCAGGGGTCTTCCACTAGTCTGAGAGGCACCAGCCCCAGGCTTGAGCAGAACTGTAGGTGAGGGGTGCGGTCCCAACGTGGATTAGGACTTCAGTGGTGAAGGTGCAGTCCCGGATCCAGCCCACAGGGCTCTGGAGTCTGAGGTGAGGTTTGGACCCTGCGCTGCCCACTGAAGGGCTGGGGTAAGGGCTGCAGTCCGAGCACAGGAGTGGGATTCAGAACTGGGGCGGGGACGTCCCCACCCTGAGGAGGGTTCAGGGGCAGGAGAGCTCTTGGAGCCCGAGACTGAACGCTCCGCGGAGGACCCGGCTTGGACGTTTGCCTGACACCCCGTTCTCCTCGTGCCCAGTTGGGGGGGGGGGAGGCCCTACCTGCAGGTTGTCGGCGCATGGCTGCGGCGGCGGCGGCGCCTCGTCCGGCTTGAGGAAGACCTGCTGGCCCCGCCTGAGGAATTGGACAACAGCGATGAGGATGTGGTGCAGCACCAGGACCATGCTCGCAGCCGCCCGCCCGCCGGCCCGGCCGCTGCGCTCGGTCAGCGCGTCCGCGACAGCTTCGCCGGGTCCGCGCGAGTGTCCGCCCCGGCCCC
>PVHY01028524.1:0-15126 GCA_004024945.1 Uropsilus gracilis | reverse complement strand
AAAAAAAAAAAAAAAAAAAAGAAAAAGAAACTAGGTCTCGCTATGTTGCCCAGGGGATCCTGGGGACTCAAGCAATCCTCAGTCTCAGCCTCCCAGGTAGCTGGGATTACAGGTACCTGCCACCATGCTTGGCTGCTTTTTGGAGACCAGGTCTTGCTATGTTGCCTAGGGTAGTCTTGAACCACAGGGCGTGAAACACAAGCTCCGTCTCATGGCACTGTCAGATAATAATCGTGTGACACACCGAGTGGCTAGATGTGATGAAGGCCACAGAGAACGTGACACAAGGTGATGTGATAGAGGAAATATGCATCAGGACGAGGAAGACTAAGAAGGCCTCCTGGAGAAAACAGAGGTCTGAGTGGTAACCGCTAAGACATATATATGGAAGAGAAGCATGGAGATCCAGGAAGGCGAATGATGGGGGGACTGAACTTACGTGGGTGGGATCATGGAGGGCTTCCCAGAGGCAGTGTCATTGTAGCCTGAGCCTTGAAATATGAGTAGGAGTTGAGCAGTCTGATAGGGAGGAGAAAGAGATCTGGACAGAGGAAATAGAATGCAAAGGCCTTGGGATGGGAGGAAACTGGATTCCTTGGGATAAAGGGGCAGTAGGTAGAAGTGGGGGCAGAGGGAGCTGTGGGGGTGGGGGCAGAAACCAGGCCTGGGACTTTGCATTCTCCCCGGGTTGAGGCACCCCTGGAGGGAGCACTTTGATGGCAGGTGTGATTTGCTATTTCTAGTGCTCTTGTGGTTTTCTGTTCAACCAGCTTTTTGTATTTTACTTTCTTTTTCTGGTTTGAACTTCCTCTTTGGGGGGAAGTGTCATGGGGGCCTCCGGAAGCTGCTTTAAGGTGTCAGGGTGGCCCGAGATTTAGGAGAGAGGGAGTTCTGAATCCTCTCAGAGACTGAGTGCTGGTGCCCACCCATGGAGGATTCCTGACTAGCTTTACCAAGTCCCAAGTGTCCTGATGCTGGTCCAAGGATAGGCATGGATGGGCATGATGTGGCGCTTCCTCATCCCTGGCATCTCTACTTGTGTGAGCAGAGCGAGGGGTCTTTGAATCACACAGAGTAGCTCAGGAGCTGCAAACCGGTTCAGAAACTGAACCCACATGCTGAGCTGATCCACTCCATCCACATAAGACTTTAAAAATAGGAAATTTTCACAGAAAACCTAAGTTCTCATTTATTGGAAAAAGTAATTTTAATTAAAAAAAATGAAAGACAGTCTGGAAATTCTTGGTCCGTATTCCCCAGCAGTGGCACTCTGTTGCCACAGTCCCCACTACTCCCTATCGTCTCCCCCACATGGACAATGTACCAGTTACCATGCACCTGGTGCTTGAACTTCTGATTTTTCTGTAGACTTGATAAGAGGAAAGGGAAGTATTTCTGCAAATCATGTGTCTGGACTAAGGTAAAAAAACAAACTAATCAGAAATGCTGCGTTTCAAGGACTATGTGGAAAAAGCTGTTTATTAGTGGAACCAAAGAATATTCTGTTGTGTCCAACCTGCCAGTCCTGTGCCTATGGAAACGCCCTCCCCCAGGTGTGTGTTATCTCCTGTGACTTCTTTGGCATTCACGTTTTGGGGTGTTTATTTGTTTTGCCTGTTTTTCTTCTTTTTGAGGGGGAGTCAGCAATGTCCAGATTAGAATCTGTGGTGGACCCAGGGCACAGGCCGCTCTGCTTCCAGCTGCGGTTCTGTATGGGTTTGTTCAGATCTTCATTGCAAACCTGTGTGCCACCCTTGTGCCAGGCACCTGGGAGGGGCTGTGGGGTGGCCCCGGGGGCTGCCTTGCAGTCTCGGGCGTGAGCTGGGAGCAGGGTCAAGCCAAGTAACTAGATGGGGTCACTGCCGTGGAGGATATGCCGAGGGGCTGTGATGGGTGCGCAGGAGCCTGGGAGGCGTCCCCCGGCCCAGACACAGAGCCTGTGCACGGCTGGAAAGACCAGGTGCCGGACATGGACGTGTCCAGCGGGCAAGTCCTGAAGACTCATCCCTCTGGGTGTGTAGGCCTCAGTACCCCACCCTGGTCAGGGGGAGACTCTGAGGGGGGCTGTGGACTCTGGGGCCTGACAGGTCCAGCCTTCAGCTCACCCAGCGCCTCCCCTGTTGCAGGCAGCAGTGCAGCAGCCAGGAGCCTCCTGCAGATATGCGGTGAACAGACACCCTGTGGGCGCCGCGCCAGGTGCTGGGAGCGCTCGGGGCGCTCACCTGGAGCAGGCGGTGGGCGGGCGGGTGACTGGCACACGCTATCCCGTCCCTTTGGTGTCGGCAAGTGGGTGATGCCAGGCTTGCCCCTGCGCTGAACCCCACATCGCTGCGGCACTGCTTCTCCAGGCCCCAGATCGCAGGCTGACTGTCTGAGCTGGGGAGGGCGTTTGATTTGCCGCAGTTGCCGGGTGGTAGGCCGGAGCCTCTTAGCTGTCCTGGGGTCTGAACTCAGCTCAGAGCTGCAAGCCTGGCAGAACGGTGGCCGGTGGGTTCTTTTTTTTTTTTTTTGAGGCTAGGTCTTGCTTTGTTGCCCGGGGAACGGCAGGCTCACGTTGCCCGGGATACCACAGACTCAAGCAATCCCCAGCTTCAGCTTCCCACGTAGCTGGGATTACAGGCATGCACCACCACACCCAGCTAGTTTTTGGGACTAGGTCTTGATACATTACCCCGGGCGGGTCTGGAATCTGTAGATTCAAGTGATTCCTAGTCTTGGCCTCCCTTCCTAGGCTGGGGTTAAAGGCACGTGCCACCACACCTGGCCTTGTGAGTTCTTTTAGTAAGCAGAGTTAGTTTTACCTTTATTTATTTTTTTAATTTATTTTATTTTTTTGAGACTAGGTCTCGCTGTTTATGCCCGTGGAACCGCAGGCTCTCGTTGCCCGGGGTACCACAGACTCAAGCAATCCCCAGCCTCAGCTTCCCAGGTAGCTGGGATGACAGGCGCGTGCCACCACGCCCAGCTATTTTTTTGGAACTAGGTCTCGCTATGGACCCCAGGTGGGACTCGAACCGCGATCCCTAGTCCCTGCCGCTTCATAGGCTGAAGCTTACAAGCACGAGCCACCGTGCCCGGCTGGTTTTACCTTTAGAAGAGAAAAATCCAAGGCCGGGCACGGTGACGCGTGCCTGCAAGCTTCAGCCTATGAAGTGGCTGGGGCCAGGGATCGCAGTTCGAGTTCCGCTCGGTGCAACACAGCAAGACCTAGTCCTAAAAAATAGCTGGGCGTGGTGGCGCGCACCTGTAATCCCAGCTACCTGGGAAGCTAAAGCTGGGGATTGCTTGAGTCTGTGGTACCCCGGGCAACGTGAGCCTGCGGTTCCACAGGCAAAAATAGTGAGACCTGGTCTCAAAAAATTTTTTTTTAAAAAAAGAAAAATCCGTATGTGAATGCGGCAGAGTCGCAGGTCCTGGGGTCAAGGGTTCTGAGCCCACCCGCGGGTCCTTGCCTCCCACTTGTGCTCTACAGAGCCCCTCCCCCCTCCCGGTCTCTCCGCAGCCGCCTTTGTCTTCTCTTTGTGACTTCCTCTCTATAAGCCTGGGTGAGGGTTGGGGGGGGTCTTTCGCTCATGCCTGGGGCCTTGCTCGCCCTCTGTGACTGCTACCCGCTCCCTGGACGACCACCCAGGCCATGCTCTCCGCTGAGGGCCAGTTAGGGACATGGAGGCCTGTGCTGTCTCACTTCCTGCAGGGAGGCCTCCGGGGGCCACCTCTGGCTAGTGCCTTTGCGTTTGGGTCGCTGCTGCCAGTGAGCCTTCTTGGGGGTCAGGTCAGCCACGAGCATGCAGTGGGCAGCCCTCTCTGGTAGTCAGTGTATCCCCCCCCCCAAGAATTATTCTGTGTTGTGTTTTGCCAGCTTGTTTCCTGTGGTTATTTACACTCCACACAGGAGTTAAACCATGTGTCTTTCACCTTCTGACTTACTTCCCCTAGAGTCACCCCTCTGCTTCCATACCAGGCCCCGTGTGAGTGTGTGTGAATGTGAGTGTGAGTGTGTGTAGGAATGTGTGAGTGTGGGGGCTGGGCGCAGGGGCAGCTGAACTTGGTGTCTGGGGAGTGCTGAACACACCCTGGGCTCGGCCAGGCTGCCAGACCATCGCTGCCTGCACAGGGATGGGATGGAAGAGGCTAAAGAATTGCAGGTTTTGACCAGAAATGGGAGCTCGCGTTACAAATGTCTGAAAAGATGCAGGTTTCACTAGCCTGCTTCTGGCCGGGGCTGGGGGGCCAGTGGTTTCTGGGCGGGGTGTGTGTGTGTGTGTGTGTGCGTGTGTAGCATTGTGCTGGTGTAATTCACATCTCATACAACTCACCTACATAAAGTCTGCAGTTGAATGGATTGGATATATTCTCTGGCTTGGGGAAGCATCAGCCACCATGATATGTTATGCAATATATGTTATAGAATATGTATGTTATCTATATGTTACATAATGTACAGAACATAAAAATCAGCCTTTTTTTTTTTTTTGAAGACTAGGTCTCGCTATTTTTGCTTGTGGAACCTCAGGCTCACGTTGCCCAGGGTACCACAGACTCAAGTGCTCCCCAGCCTCAGCTTCCCAGGTAGCTGGGATTACAGGTGTGTGCCACCATGCCCAGCTATTTTTTAGGACTAGGTCTCGCTGTGTTGCCTCAGATGGGACTCGAACCACGATCCCCAGACCCCGCTGCAACTCCATAAGCTGTCGCTTACAAGCATGCACCACCATGCCCAGCAAATCGACATTTTTAAGGTGCACAGTTCAGTGTTTTTTAGCATGTGATGTCACGCAGCATCAGCCTGATGTCATTCCAGGATGTTTCCATCACCCAGATGGCACCCGTAACTCTAGCAGTTATTCCCTGTCCCTTTGTTCCTCCACTGGGGGGGGTTGAGTGGGAGGGTGAACCTGTGCCTCTCCTGAACCTCTCATCTGAAAGGGACTGGGCAGTCCAGGTCCTTCCTGTCTGATTTCTTAGCTTAGCAACATTCTCTTTTTTCTTTTATTTATTTATTTATTTATTTATTTATTTATTTATTTATTTATTTATTTATTTATTTATTTATGTATTTATTTATTTATTTATTTATGTACTTATTTATGTATTTATGTATTTATTTATATATTTATTTATGTTTTTATTTATGTATGTATTTAATTTCTAAATTTAGTTTTTAATTTTATTTATTATTATTTTAAAATTTTTTCTATATTTTTAATTTTTTAGATGTATTATTATTATTATTTATTATTATTATTATTATTATTATTTTACTTAGCATTTTCAAAGATGAGCTGTGTTGCAGCCGGGGGCCCAGCATGGCAGTCCATGACATGAAAAGGCCGCGTCCTGTCCATTCTTCAGCTGATGAACTCTGAGTTGCCTCCGCTTTTTGGTGATTATGAATAATGTACAAGTTTTTGTAAGAACTATTATGTTCCGTTCTTTCAGATGTCCTGCTGGGTCACGGCAGGTGTCTGTGTTTAACCCTTCGAGGGACTGCCAGACTCATTTCCAGAACAGCTGCCCCAGTTCCCATCCCCAGCAACATTTGAGGATCTAACTGCCTGGGGTCTTCACCAACACTTGTCATGCTTCGTTTTCATGGTGGTGGCCATCTTGGCAATGGCGGGGCTATGCATGGCAGGCTTTGAGCAGAAAGGGGCCTTGCTTTGAAAGAGTCTCTCAGAGACATAGGTTGAAAGGGAGCAAAGGAAGTGAGACTGAAGAGCAGGCTGTTGCAACGGTCCCAGCAAGAGACGGTGGCTTGCGCCAGGGAGGTAGTGAGGGAGGCAGAGGGAAGTGGTTGGACTGGGGATCATTTTGCAGGTGGTAGGGAGAGGATTTGCTCACATGCTGGATGGGGCCAGCACAGGGGCTGAGACGAGTCGAGGGAGCTGCAGGTATTTGGTCTGAGCATCTGTACCACAGAGTCTCCGTTCGTTGAGCTGGAGGAGACCGAGGACCTTTCTGTATTTTCTTGTGCCCATCCCTGGGTAGGCAAGGCCAGTTCCTTCTTGGATGTTGGCAAGCCCAGCTTGGATCTAGGAGAAGGGAGATGTGGAAGAAGATGGTGACTGTCATGATTCAGGTGTGTTTGAAGATGCCCTTCCCTCCCCCACCCGCAACCTTGCTCTGAGAGTCTCTTATGGTGACCCCTCTTTGCTCTCTTCCCGGGAAGGGGATGGCGTGTGCCAGGGGAATGGGAAGGCTGGAGGATGTTGATTTTGCTTCAGACTGGTTAAAAGGCTTGCAAGCTGCTGTATGCAGGGCTCTCATTTCTGAGGCTACTTAGAGGTCATCTTGAGAGAGGATGTCCTACGAATGATTTGTGGGGATGGTGGGGTAGCTGACCCCAGCTCCTCCCTGTTGTTTGGAAATGCTGTGGCTTCATTTCTCCCCTCGCTGACCAGACAGCCAGCGGATGCCTTCTTTGTTCTCTTCTGTTTTGGAGCATGGCCCAGCAGGTGGGGTGGGGTGGGGTGGAGATGGTCACTGACAGGCAGTAATAAAGAGGCCACACCTCCCCTCCTCAAAAAGCAGTGGGGTGGTGACAAACATCAGCCCTGGAGTCAGAAGGGTCCAGGTCAGTTCTGGTTTGGATATTTGTCCACTGCGTGACCCTAAGCAAATGACTCAAGCTCTCCGGTCCTCGCTCATTCCATGCAAAGGGGGCATTTTGGCACCTACTTGTATAGAGTTCTTGTGAGGGTCGAATGGGATACTCGTTGTTGAGGGATTCGCCATTGTTTTCATTCTCTAGTCAGAAGCACCTACAGCAGCCTCTTCCTGCACACCTACTCTGGGCTGCAATGCACTCTGCTACCTGGATCAGACACCTGCCACATCCGGGTAAACTTAACAGCCCAGACAGATGGGCGTGGGATTCCCTTCTCGGCGAGCCTGCCAAATGCAGCCTTGAAGCTCTGAGGCAAGGTCACAGGGCTGGCAAGGACCAGGTGGGTTGGAACCTAGGACCGGCAGGGTCTTTTCTGAGCTGGCAGGATGGGCTGACATGTACTTTCTCAGCACAAAGTGCTTCAGGCCCGGCCGGGGCAGGACCCCCCAGTGGGGTGGGCTTTATACCTGCCCTGCAGGTGTGGCCTTCCTGAGGGAGCTGGGGCAGAGCTGAGCTTGTCCGCACTCATGCTCCGAGCACGAAGTCCCTGTCACCCACCTGTGTGCCTCCAGCCCCTCTCGCATTCCTCAGCATCTTCAGCAGCGACTCCCCTTCCCTTCTCCTATCTCTGCGGTGGCTTCTTTCTCCCCTGGTGCACTAAGGGCACCTTTTCACCAGGATTTGACTTTGGGGGTCCCCCCTGAATGCCCCCTAGTCCTCCCTCCTCTCTGGCCCCTTCTCCCATCATGCCTCTCCTGGCGAAGCCCAGAAATAGTCCCAGCTGTGAGAAGAAGGCCCCAGAGTTTAAAATTGTAACTTGGAACTATTTATACTCCTGCAGGGAAGCTGTGTTTTGCACAGCCGTGTATCTGCTCGTGGTGGTGAAGAACTCGTCCCCACACTGCTGTGCACACATCTTTATGGAGACAGGTGGTGGGGAGGGGGGCCGGGTGTGTCGGGGTGTGGGGGCTCAGGCCTGCCCAGAAAGCTGGCTAATGCGAGACCCCTTTGGCTAGGGGGATTCACGGCCTAGGTGAACCTCTTCTTAGATGGCTACTCATTAAAATCACAGAAATAGTCCATGCTTGAGGGGAAAGGCGAGTGAGCGGGGCTCGCCAGCGGGCACACTCACTGTCGTGTTTTGCTTGGCCAGAGGAATGCTGAAAACTTTCACTTTTGAATTTGTGCCACTGTTTAGAAATTGGGACATTTCCCATCCAGTGAACGTTTCTGGCGTCTGGAAAAACGAACGGAGCTGGCGGCCCTGGTTGGTACTTCCTGATGGCAGTGGTGGCAGAGGGGCCTGGCAGCCATTTCCCAGACCACCAGGTCCTAGAGACCCATGTCATTCACAAGCATCACTTCTTGGCCTGAGAAGTTTGGAGCCTGGGACCCTGCAGCTGTGGCCTTCCTGAGGGAGCTGGGGCAGAGCTGAGCTTGTTCACACTCATGCTCCGAATACGAAGTCCCTGTCACCCACCTGTGTCCCTCCAGCCCCTCTCCCATTCCTCAGCATCTTCAGCAGATACTTCAACTCCCCTTCCCTTCTCCTACCTCTGCGGTAGAAAGCACAAAGCTTTCTCATCAGCCTCACCTACTCCCATCTTAGGGTTTCCAGAGAAACTCCGAGGATGCCCAGTTCTGTCAGAATTTCAGACCCACGTAGAACAGTTCTGCTATGTCTCCCCTGTCAGCACTCTGGTACCAACCCTTCTGGAACTTTCTGTGGGGCCGCAGCCACCCACTGGTCTGGTGCTGCTGTGAGGGCAAGGCTGTGTGCGCACCTCTGCAGCCTCCTGGGTTCTGTCAGCCACACTTTCCGTCTCTGTGAGGGCTGGCACAGAGGCTGTGAACCCAAACCCACCTGAGAGACCCCACTATCTGCTGGTGTGTGACCTTGAGCTGGCTTCCCAGCCTCTGTGAGCCTCCGTGTCTTCATCTGAACAAGAAGGCCAAGGAAGGTCGCTGTTATTTCTGTGAGTGTTTACTTGTCCTGTCTTGTTTGAACGCTGCCCAAGTGGACAGTCCAGGGGCATCAAGACAGCTGCCCCCTCACCGCTGTTATCAGCGAGAGGTTCTGTAGAGGGAAAGGAGGTCTGGAGGGAACTGGGCCATAATCCTAAGATTCCATTTGCTTAAAAAAAAAAAAAAATGAAGGGCGTTTGTCTCCCTGGAAACCACTTGCTAATCTCTCCGATATTGTCTCTTCTCAGGCGAAGGAGGTGGAGGAGACCATCGAGGGGATACTCCTCAGGCTGGAAGAGTTTTGCAGTCTGACTGACATGGTGAGTGTCCGCCTGGGAGTGTGGCTTGAGGCCCAGGCCAGACTCCAAGCCCTTCTGGGAGTTTTCTGGGGAAGACATCTTGGTGGTGGTTTAGCAACCAGAAGGAATGGGGCAGAGGCCAGCGTTGAGAGGAATCTCTCTCTCTCTCTCTCTCTCTCTCTCTCTCTCTCTCTCTCTCTCCCCCCCCCCCATGCTCTGCCCTCCCTCTCATTCCCCTCCCTGCCCCCCCCAGACTTCCCGAGGCAGCCATCTTGATAACGCCCTTCCAGGGAGAAGGTTCTTATTCCACAGAGGAGCTGGGACTGGGCCACCAGGTGGCGCTCTCGGGCACCGATGCAGGGAGCCTTGCACCGGGGATGCTAAGGCTATATTTAACTTTCCTCCTCTCTACGCAGTTCACCAGGCAAACATGGAGACGGTCAGGAAATGGCTTCGGGTCTGTGAGGCCTAGGACGTGGCCCAGGCTGTGGCCCATGGCAAGTTGGGCATGGTTTCCTCTTGCCATTCCTTGACTCTCTCAGCTGTTGCCTCCTCTGTCTTGTGGGATCAAATCCCCTTGGTTGGGTGGGGAAGGAGGATGGTGCTCTAGGCCTGGAAGACAAGGTCCCCACCTGAGAGTCTCTAGAAATCTCTAGATCCTTGTGTCCCCAGGGTTGCTGCCAGCCAGGGGCAGGGCCCTGGGGGGGCAGTGATAGAACTTTCTAGAAGTCTGCAGGTTTAGGAAAGGCAAACCAGCTACTCAACTTTCACATTTTTACCTGGAGGCCCAAAGGGTGGCACTCGGTGTTGTGACCAGCCCCATCACTCCCTGACCCGTCAGTGTAGGTTGGTGTCCTTGGAGAAGGCCACTTGTGAGGCCCCGAGGAAGGAACAACAGGTTTATTGAGCAGCTACTTTGTGCCGAAGCCTTATCTCACTGCCCCTGGAAGCCAGTGATTCAGTGGGCACTGTGGCACCAGCAAATGTGAACCTCTGACCTGTGCCCACCGCTGGGGACACAGTAGTGACTGAGCAGAATCCTTCCCAAGAGCACCTGTGTGCATTTTCCTCTGGAGAGTAATTTCCTAGTCCAGAGTGAGTTCAGCTGGGAGTGAGATGATAGTGAGACAGACTCTGAATGGCCTGCATTGGCTTTTTTGTCAGCAAATGCTGGGCGCCCTCTCGGGTTGGGTCCTGGGATGCCTGTGGGTGGAAAGAGGGTCAGCCTTCTCTCTGCCCCCCCAAGTCCCCATCCAGCTGGTGGTGGGTTGGGCCTGGTGTGTACAGCAGTTGACATCCAGCTCTGGAGGGGTGTTTCTAATGCTGAGGAAGCTGCAGGGGTTCTCGAAGGGAAGGTGGGCCTTGGAGGATCTGAGTCCCTGATCACTAAGACTAGTTTGCTTTTTTTTTTTTTTTGAGACTAGGTCTCACTATTTTTGCCCATGGAACCGCAGGCTCTCATTGCCCGGGGTACCACAGACTCAAGTAATCCCCAGCCTCAGCTTCCCAGGTAGCTGGGATTACAGGCATGCATGCCCCACCATGCTCAGCTATTTTTTTTTTTTGAAACTAGGTCTCTCTGTGTTGCCCTGAGCGGGACTCGAACCACAATCCCTGGTCCCCACCGTGGTTTCCTAGGCTGCAGCTTACAGTTATGCGCCACTGTGCCTGACCAAGACTTAGTTTGCTTTAAAAAAAAAAAAAAAGTAAAGAGAAAAGGGAAAAAGAGCAGAGGCGTTAAATTCTGCCTGGGAAATTGGGAAGCCTTTACAAGAACAGGTGGTGATTAATTTGGGGCTTGAAGGAGGAACAGGGAGAATTCAGCCACGGGGGGGTGGGGGAGGGCAGGCCTCCAGGCAGAGAAGACCAGGCTGCCTGTGGGTGCCAGCATGAACCCCAGGGAACAAGGGGCCCCTGGAAGTTGGTGGTCACTGGTGCACATCTTTTTTCCCCAGTGCCAAGGAGACCCACTGGCTGGCCGGGAGGAGAGCTGACGTAGGGTTACTTTCCCGGGCACTCCTGCCTTGAGAGCTGGCAGGACTTCAAGGACTGTGAGGTCTGCTTCTGTGTCAGGAGCCACGATGGGCCACAGTATCGAGGAGGGCCTCTCAGCCCTGGACAGGCCCTGGAGAGGCCCTGGACAAAGATTTTAATCTCGAGGCCACACACAGATGCCCCATGGACCCAATCCCACCAGCAGATACGTTGGCTGTTTTCAGCGAAAAAGAAAGGCATGAACTGCTGACATTTCTAGAATGTCATGTGCAAAGTCTAGCTTTCTGGCTGCTTTTATTTATGTATTTATTTATTTATTTTGAGACCAGGTCTCACTATTTCGCCCGGGGTAGTCCTGATCCCGTGAACTCAAGTGATCCCCAGCCTCAGCCTCTCAGGTAGCTGGGATTACAGGCGCCTGCCAGCACACCTGGCTGCTTTTTTGAGACCAGATCTTGCTATGTTGCCCAGGGTAGTCTCAAACCCATGAACTCAAGCGATCCCCAGCCTCAGCCTCCCAGGTAGTTGGGATTACAGACACCCACTACTGCACTCAGCTGCTTTTTCGAGAACCCAGTCTTGCTATGTTGCCCAGGGTTGTCTTGAACCCGTGAACTCAAGCAACCCCTGTCCTCTTGCCTCCCAGTGCTTGGATTATAGGCGCGTGCCACCACGCCCAGCCTGACTGCTTTTAAAAGAGCAGAAATCTGGCCCCTTGGGTGCCCATTCCCGCCGGCAGGTCCCGGTTGAGCTGTGCAGTGACCACCAGCCTCCTCTGTGGGCAGCACACTTGGTCTCCAGCTGGTCACTATCCCCCCTGCCCCCCCTCGGGGGGCCTCCCTGAGCCCGAAGCCGTGTGCCAGGTACATCCGTCACAGGCTCGTGTGTCTCATGGTGGAGAATGTTTCTCTGTGCATTTGGCTGACGGAGAGTGAGGCGGGAATGACCGACCAAGAGGGCCTGTGCTTGCAGAGATGGCAGGAGCGTGGGAGTGGAGATGCGCGTGAAGAGAAGACCAATGAGCAGACCAGCGTGTCCACATCAATAGAACGTGTTCCGCCGGAGACCCTGTAGCTCCTGGAGGTGCTAGAGGTTGTAGCCCCTACAAAGTATTGATGCTGTTTGGGTTCCGGGATCCTCTTGGCCTCACACGGCTGCTCAGGAACTGTCTGCCCTGATGTCCACGGGCCCCAAGGCATGGAGAAGCGTCTCCAACCTGCCTTGGGACCCTGTGTTCACTTTTGAGCTACTTTGAAACCCAAGCGAGGCAGGAGTGGGAACCCCTTGGGGCCACATGATGTCACCCCATGACCCCGGCTCCCGGGTCCCTGGCTTGGCCTCTGCAGGCCCTGATCAAGTTAGAGAGAAGCCAGGCTCCCTGCTGCTCTGCCTTGAGAGAAGCTGCTTCGTTTCTGATAAAATCAGGCTATTAGGAATGAGCGTCCGGCTTCCTGTCTGATGTATTAGCTGCTCTGCTGTCTGTCCTTGATCATATTAACACTCTTCTCAGCCTGTGACCTCCTTTGACCTTAGCGGCAATGCTGCTTGCTTCCTATTCCTCACGTTCTGGCTCTCCCTGGTGGGGTGGGGGCTGGGGTTGGGCATACACATCAGTTTTGTTTTTCTTCTCTGGAAACTGGGAGCCATGGTTCTGATTAGCTTTAGCTGCATCAACTATCCCCAAACCTAGTGACATGAAGCAATCACCTATTGATCACATGGCCCAGGGCAGGTGCCATGCGGCTGGCTCATCTGGACAGGGATGGGTGGAGATAGCTGGGCTGGGAGGGTGGGGGCGCAGGATGACTTGGTGTGATTTTCCTCCATGCAGCCTCTAGGTGCTTGGGCTTCCTCCCAACATGGCAGCTAGACCTGCCCAGAGCAGAGAAGTGGAAACTACCATGTCTCTTGAGGATTGGGTGGACATTGATACTGTCATTCTTTCTTATTTCATTGGTCAAGGTGGTGACAGACCAAGACCAAGGGGTAGGGACCAACCTCCTCTCTTTGTAGGCCTGTAAAGAATTTGTCTAACAAATGGCATCCATCTCCCAAGAGGGATGAGTGAAGCAGAGAGGTACACTCTGTCCACTGGGAAGACCAAGATGAAAAAGACAGACGCTAGCCAGTGTGGAACGAGTTGAGGGGCAGCGGAAACTGTCATTCTTTTGTTGGTGGAAATGCAAAAAGGGTTCCCCCACTTTGGGAAATAGTCTGGAATTCTTACAAAGTCAAGCATGTACTTGCCTCCCTGCCTGGCAGTTCTAATCCCAGATAATTACCCCAGAGAAGTGACGCTCAGTGGCTACTGGGAGCTTTGTTCATGACGCCATACCCTGGACAGGACCCAAGTGCCCATCAGCAGTGGGAGAGATGGGCATCGACATTGTTATTTATACCCCCGCTGCGATGCACAGTGACGGGAGAGGATGGGAACAGCGCTCCCAGCATCACGGGTGGAGCTCACAGACGGTGTGAAAGAGGCAGGCGGCAGAATCTCTCCATGCGTCCCTTCAGAGGCCGTGCAAACACAGGCAGAACTTCCCTGAGACGGTGGAAGTCAGCTGGTCGGGAGGCTGGTCATGACAGGAGAGGGACCTAGGGAGCCCAGCGGGTGATGGAATGTTCTAGCTATTGGTCTAGGTGGTGGTTACACAGATGGATACGAATGTGAGATGCACCCAACTGTCTACTCAAGGTCAAGACCTTCATGGCGTGCCACCCTTGTTGGAGATGACTGCTTAGCACAGTATCTACTACGGCCCTGCAGATGGGAGGCCCAAGGCTGAGGACACTGGTGACGTAAGTCCCCACCTCTCCCCCCACAGCTGGACTTGCACAGCCTTCCGCCTCAGCGCCCTTGGGTTTGGGCAGTCTGTCTGGGCCTTTGAAACCCCAGTGGCCTCAGACCCACCTTCTGCAGGGAGTAGGCGCTTACTTCGCTCACATAAAAGGAGAAAATTTCCTGTTGGCCTCGGCCCAGTGCTTGCATTTGGCGTTGGTGTGTGTTCTTGGGTCAAGTGCATTTGGCTCTCCTTCCTGGGGCCCTTGGTTGTCCAGGCCGTCTCCGCTCTGTGATAACCCCAGCATCCGTTTCCCAGACTTCTGGACTCTGGAGACTGCTCTGGGGAGGTGGGAGGAGGGTCTGCCCAGCGCCCAGGCCAGCAAACCGGCAGAGCTTCCAAAAGCCTTGCCTCTTCCCTCATGTCCCTTTGCTCTTTCCAGTATAAAACACACAAACGCTGATGCCTCTGACATGATGATAGGAGATGGGGTGGGCGTGTGTCACTTTCCTTTGCTCTTCTCTAAGGTGCCATCTTGGGGGAGATGCTGGGAGTGGTGGGGACTGCGGTTAACCAAAGGAGACAGCTGTCACCTAGTTCCAGCTGCTCGTGACCGCATAACATGGGCTTCATGGCCAGGTGTTCTGCTCTTTCAGAAGCCTGAAGAAGAAACCAGAAATCTGGGTTTCTAAGGGAAATTTTAGATCTTGGCACCTAACTGGGTTGTATTTTAGGGTTTTTTTTAGACATGCCTCAGGCTCTGCCTGGGCCCAACATAACCTGTCTGTAGCCCTCCGGTGCTGGGGGTGGCCTCAGGCCAGCTTGGGTGAGACTTGCCACCTCTCACTTTGTAGCTCTGTGACCTTGGGTGAACTCATTTCATGTTTTTAGTTTCTTCACCCAGAAAATAAAGTAGAAGATAAAGCAGCTCCTGGTTGACGGGGTCTGTTCCCAGAACAGGGAGCTCTGCTGGAGTGTGGGGTGTTGGCACCCCCCGCCCTGTCTTATCTTGGCTGATAGTCCATGACTCTCCTTTCCCCCTCATGATCTCCAGGCCCTGGGGAGACCAAGAAAAACATTTGGGAGCCTTTTGAACCCCAAAGTTCATTCTTCCCATGTCCCTGTAGCCTCCCACCTGCACGGGCACTGCTTGCAGCTCCAGCTGGGGGAGAAGCATCTTGATAACGGGGTTCCCCAGCCAGGTACAGGCCTCTCTGTCCCTCCTGGTGCTTTGGATTGGGGGGGGCGCTCTGGACTCTGTGGGGTCTGACCTCTGAAAGGCCATGAGAAGGCCAGGCACGGTGGCTCGTGCCTTCAGCCTATGAAGCGGCCGGGGCTAGGGATCGCGGTTCGAGTCCCGCTTGGGGCCCGTAGCAAGACCTAGTAACAAAAAAATAGCTGGGCATGGTGGTGCGCGCCTGTAATCCCAGCTACCTGGGAAGCTGAGGCTGGGGATTGCTTGAGTCTGTGGTACCCT
>PVHY01028523.1:0-15123 GCA_004024945.1 Uropsilus gracilis | reverse complement strand
GCACAGTGGCTCCCGCTCCAGCTTCCTGCACATTCTGGGTCTCCAAGATCTAAGAGCCGCGTTGAATTTAGTGCAATGCAGAAGATGTTCCAAGGTGGGGTTTGCGTGAGTGTGACAGGTGACAGGGCACAAATCCAGAAGATAAGCAAGATCTTCGGCAGAGAACACCGCCCCCGCTGAGTGGCCTTCCAGAAGGAGTCTGCAGACAAGTGGATAATCTACCTTCGGAGAGTCTGAGTGTAGAGTGGGGAGTGGGGCTGAGGGGCACAGGGCAGGGGGGGTCCCCACTTCCTTCTTAGTGTTTGGCTCTGTCTCCCAGAGCTGGAAGGCTCTGTCTTCCAGCGTTTGTGTCCCTGGAAGCAGGTACTACTGCTGTCGTTCCGTGTGTTCTGTCATTTAATTCTGGCCACACACCAGCCAGGGCCTCTGAGCAGCAGACACCACTCTGAGGCGAGGCTGGAGACTTCCCGGAGAAAATAGTGGAAGTGGGGGCGGAGTTAGAGCAAAGTTGGGGAACAAGCAGAAAATCAGGACACGGGTGACCTTCAAAGATCAGATGAGCAGCGAAAAGTCCTTTAGTGGAAGCACGTCCCGGGCACACTTGCATTAAGACTGTTGTTGTTGCCGGGCACGGTGGCTCGTGCCTGTAAGCTTCAGCCTATGAAGCGGCCAGGGCTAGGGATCGCGGTTCGAGTCCCGCCTGGGGCCTGTAGCGAGACCTGGACCCAAAAAATAGCTGGGCATGGTGGTGCACGCCTGTCATCCCAGCTACCTGGGAAGCTGGGGCTGGGGATTGCTTGAGTCCATGGTACCCAGGCAATGAGAGCCTGTGGTTCCATGGGCAAAAACAGCGAGACCTAGTATCAAAAAAAAAAAAAAATTGTTGTTTAGCCCACATTCCTTCAACTGGGCATCTGGTGCCTGGTTCACCCAGTGAGAAATGGAAGAGACATCTGCCCATAATGCAGAACTGCCCCTCACGGGAAGGTAAAGGGAAGAGGGTACATGGGTATTATCGTAGCCCCACTCCATGCCCACGTCCTGATTGCCAGAACTCTTAAGTCAACCTCAGATGGTTAAGAGGGACTTTGCTAGTGTTAAAGGTTAAAGGGGAGAAAATCCTGGATTTTCCAGATTTTTCAGATTTCCTAAGTGTAATCACTAGGGTGCTTGTAAACCAGAGGCAAAAGAGTCACAGCACGAAGTAGAAGTAAATGATGTGACCATGAGGTCCCCAGTGAGTTGTGTACGAGAGAGGGGCCAGTTGCTGGCTGGGAACATGGGACCTGGTCTCTGTTTCATCGTGTTCCTTCAAACCATGGCAGCTAAGTCAATCAGTGACACGTTCCATTCTTTACAACTGTCACACACCAAAGCATCCTCATTCTAACACACACATGCACGCACATGCACACAGAGAGCACAGAGAGGTTCAGACACTTATCAAGGTCACACAGCCTTTACATATTATTTCTGGGATTTCTGCCTCTAGAGCCTACACAAGTTAAACAAGATTCGAGAATTTTCCACTCATGTGTCTTTGAGTCAAGATTGCCTCCATTCACTTTCGGATTCAAGGAGAATTTATATGAGAAAAGGGTTCATTTCAAAAATGGTCTAGACTGATAATATCCGGTGTGGGAAATGAAGCAGGGAAATGAGGCCTGCGGATTCAGGAATTCCATTATTCATTCGCCATCAGCCAGGATTTCTTATCATCAACAATATAATGAAAGAGCATTGAGCAAAATGATGTTATTGGAGGACCTAGTTTCATGATATTTCATCCACTTACTGCCGCCGTTTCCAAGAACCTGTTAGTGACACTACGTAGAGACCGTCGTCTCAAATTTCATGGGCCCAGGGGGAGTGTAACCCCAGCAGAGCCTTCTGTAGAGCAAGTGATTCTACACAGCAGCTAACCGCCTGTGTTCCTTGTCACTGCAGCGTCATTTTAGATGTTCTAGCCCCAGAAACTCACCTCTGCACTAAGATACAGGCCAGGCGTATTCCCTGTGGCATCCTGTGACACCCGGGACCTGTCAGTGGTGGGGGATGAGAAAGTGAATGAGATGCCTCAGACCTCAGCCACTGTGGTCATTTAAAAAGGAACAGGGTTCCGGCTGCGGTGGCACACAGCTTTAATCCCAAGCCTAGGACGGGAAGCTGAGACTGGGAATCGCTTGAGTCCGTGGGTTCAAGACCCGCCCGGGGCAACATCACGAGACCTAGTCCCCAAAAATTGGCTGGGCATGGTGGTGCATGCCTGTAATCCCAGCTACCTGGGAAGCTGAGGCTGGGGATCACTTGAGTCCGGGGTACCCAGGGCAATGTGAGTCTGTGGTTCCCCAGGCAACATAGCAAGACCTAGTCTCAAAAATAAATAAATAAATAAATAAATAAATAAATAAATAAATAAATAAATAAATAAATAAATAAGTAAATAGGAACAAGGAGCAGCTCTCCCACCCACTTGTGACGACACAGGTGCTTCCCTTTCCTTTTCCTAATGAACCTGTCCTTTAAAAAATAAATAAATAAATAAATAAATAAAAATTACAAGGAATGGTGGAGTTTCTCGTGACGGAAGTGAGAATGGCTGCCACAGTAAGTGTCACAGTAAGCGGAGCAGAGGGACCAGACATTTGTGTAAAACAGCAGAAAACGAGGTGTGCGTGTTGTCCGGGTGTGAATATCTGCAAATGTGGAAAAAGAACGATCTAGAAGGTTTCAGCCCTCGCGTCCACTGCTGGCATGTTCCGGAAAGAAGTAGGAGGCCAGAGCGAGCAAGGTGGAGAGGGTGAATAGGAGGAGCTGGACTCAGAGCAGGCAGAGGGCTTGTCCACACCCCCATGTCCTTCATCTATAGGATCCAGGACCAGGGCCACTCTGCCCTGCCCCGTCACCTCAGGGCTGGGTACCAGACAGTGTTCAAACTAGCCCATCCTGCCTCACCTGGTCCTCCCTGGAGGACACCACGTTCTTGCCCGATTCCCCTCTTGCTCACCATCCAGCCCACCCTCCGATGCCTCCCAGGTGGGTGGCTTTACCCTCCTCCTGGAACTGTAAGAACAGACCACTTTTCCCATGGCCCCTCCCTGGTCTGTGGCCTCACAGCAGAGAATGATTACAAAGTCTGCATTTGAAAGCGCTGCCCACACTTGACTCACCCCCCCTCAGCCAGAACCCCCTCCTGGGGTCCTGAGGTGAGCTGTGACAGGGAGGCATCTCGGGAGCAGCCTGCCAGGATGCAGTGAGTGACCAGCCTGCAGCAGCCCGCCCTTCTGGTCACCAGCTCCTGTTCTCACCCTTCCCCCCACCCTCACCACCATGCCTCAGCCCCTACAGCCATCAGACCTCAGCCCATGGCCACTTCTGCTGAGGGCGGCTGGGAGCTGGAAAAGGAGGCGAATTTTTGCTGTATCTTTTTTTTTTTTTTTGAGACTAGGTCTCACTATGTTGCTGGGGGCTGCCCGGGGTAGTCCCGATCCCACAGACTCAAGCAGTCCCCAGCCTTAGCCTCCCAGGTCAAGACCAAGTCTCACTATGCTACCCAGGGTAGTCTTGAACCCGTGAACTCAAGTAATCCCAGGCCTCTTGCCTACCAATGCTTGGACTACAGGATAGCCTGGCTGTCTCTTTTTTTGAGACGAGGTCTCGCTATTTTTGCCTGTGGAACTGCACGGGGTACCACAGACTCAAGCAATCCCCAGCCTCAGCTTCCCAGGTAGCTGGGATTTACAGGCACACACCACCATGCCCAGCTATATATTTTTGGAACTAGGTCTCACTACGTGCCCCCAGCGGGACTTGAATCGCAATCCCTGGCCCCGGCCATGGCTTCCTAGGCTGCCGCTTACAGTGCCACTATGCCCAGCCTTGTCTATCTTTTAATGAGACTTTTTAATGATCATGTATTAATTTATGGCTTGAGTAAATCAAAAATATTGAAAGGCTGCTTGGCTTAGGAGGGAAAGGAAACAGGGTGGCAAATGAAGTCAACAACTGTGTGTTTGGCAGCCGGGGGAGGAGTGAGTGTCTCTGGCTGTTGAAGCTCTGCTCTGCTTCTCACTCACAGACCCATTGGCACATCTCACTTTGATGCCAACAGCTCCTGCAATACGCTGCTCAGCTCCTGACAGCCTCCTCCTTCTCCCAGTCATTTTTGATCAAGGGTCATTATGGACTCACTTGTCTCTGCCTCCTGCCTTGCCCCCAACTCATCCAGGATCTCCAGGGTGTGATACTTCTGTAACAGCTACCCTTTCTGAACAGCAACATCCAAGGGACTATGGGAAGTGAGCCCCTAATTGTGCCTTCGTTCACCTGGGTTCAAAATGCTGTTCTGTCACATCCTTGCTGTGTGACCTCAGGCAAACTGCTTAACCTCTCTGAGTCTCAGTTATATGTAAATGGAGATAAAATAGTTTGCCTATCTCATAAGGTTGTAGGGTGTCTGATTATACCTGAATCACTTAACTTAACCCTCAGAGATTAGGTCAAGTCAAATTTTGTTATTATTAATCTCCCCATTCACTTGTCTTTTAAAGCAACATCTACTAAGTGCCTTTGACATGCCTGGGTCTTTGTAAAATAGAAACAAAAATACTTGTTCTTTATGTAACACAGGCTCACTTGGAACCACTGACAGCATGAAAGAGTTGGATTAGACACCAGGACGAACTTCCTCATAACAGACTAACAGATTCCAGCAGCAGAGGGAGGGAGATGACTCCAAGGTGGGAGAATCTGGCACGGAAAACCTGCACCAGTGAGACCGTGCCAGCTTCCTGAGCTGCGCTGGTGGGCTGCTGGGCAAGAGACGAGGGAAGGAGAAGTGTTTGTTCCAGACACCTCTGCTGTGTGTGAAGGGAACCACGGGAAACTCACATTCTTCTCAAGAGGAAGAGGAGCTGTGCTTTGAGCTGTGCTCAAGCCCAGTAGGCCCTGGTCTGGCAGAATTGGGGTAGAAGAGGCTGATGAGAAATAAATGAGACAGATGCTAAAATTTCTTTTCTTTTCTTTTTTTTTTTTTGAGACTAGGTCATGCTATTTTGTCTGGGGAACTGCAGGCTCACGTTACACAGACTCAAGCCATCCCCAGCCTCAGCTTCCCAGGTAGCTGGGATTACAGGCATGCGCCACCACGCCCAGCTATTTTCTGAGACTAGGTCTTGCTGTGTTACCCCAGACTGGTCTTGAACCTGCGGTCTCAGGCAATTCCCAGTCTCAGCCTCACTTGTAGGCTGCGATTAAAGGCATATACCACTGCAGCCAGCCTCTAAAATGTCTTGCCAGTAGAAGAGAGTTACAGCATGAAACCAGTCAGGCCCCCAGGAGGTGGGAGAAGGGATGTGAAGGGGAAATGTCTCCTCTGTAATAGCTCCATCAGCTGGAGCTTCCAGGAAGCCAGTGTCCCTGCAGCGGGACCACACAGCATCCAGACGGCAGCCTCTTTAAGCATGGGCATGAGGGCTGGACTAGACCGGGGGTCTCAGCCTTACGCTGGGCAAGTCCCTGGAAGGCTTGTTTACAAGACAGACCCCTGGGCCCACTCCAGAATTTCTGCTTCAGTAGGTCTAAGGGGAGAGCCTGAGAATTTACGTTTCCCACACTTTCTAAAAGATACCAGACTCACTCTAGTGAAGCCCAGGATTCTGGGGTCAGGTCCATGGAGGTCTGATGGATGGGACCCCAGATATGCAATGTAGGAGGAGATCACAGAAGGCTCCCTGGAGGAGGAGGAAGAAGAGGAGGGAGCGGTCCTGATTGTGGTGAGTGGGGGGAGCTGAGACCAGAGCAATGGCAGCATCTGGGTACCTGACCTTTGTCCTGAGTGCTGGAGGGTCCTGCTGAGCCTGCGACCAGAGGAGGGACAGGGTCGGAGCTGACACTGGTGTGGTTTCTCTGCAAAGGAAGGGAGCAGGGGTCCAGGTGTGATTCTCTCCTTGCAGACAAGAAACAAGGATGCAGACAGGTGACATGACTGACACCTGACTTGGAAGCTGGGGGCAGAGCTGGGGCCTGATGCCTAGGTTGCTCTTCTGGCCACCACCCAGCCTGGGTTTGGAGCAGGGAGACCAAGTCGAGGTCTGGCTCTGCCCCTGGCCTTGGAGTTCAGATCCGCCTCCCCTCCTCCCCCCAGCCACTAGGAGGACCAGTGGCGCAGAACTCATCTGTAGCAAATGGCAGCTAGGGCAGCTTCGGAAAAGGCCGGGCTGGGCAGGGAGCCGTGGGTGGGTGGAGGCCGTGTCAGCCGGCGGCCCAAGCAGGCTTCGTGCTGCCATCGCTGTCTCCGGAGTGCCATGTTCCCTGAGTCACCTGCCCAGACACAAAGGGGCAGCAGCTGCCCGCTGTCAGAGCCGCTGCCTCTGCTCTCAGCAGGCGACATGTTGCAGGGCCAGGAAGGCCCAGAGGCGAAGGGGAGGAGTGAGGACGGAGGTGCTGGAGGCAGAGCCCATGGAGTGCTCGGACCCACAGAAGCAGCGATGACAGGGCACCCCCCGCTGGGCTTTCCAAAGGGGGCCGTGAGTCAGTTTGGGGATCCCCACTAAGGGACGGAACCTCTGCTCCTTTCACCCCCAAATCAAGCTGTCTGTCTCCTGGGTCCTTACCCCCTTTGGGGGTCCAGTCAAGCTCGGGCCCCGCTCCCCAAAAAAATTAAAGGCAAACTAGCTGGGCCCAGTAGCATGTGCCTTTAATCCCAGCCTAGGAAGGGAGGCCGAGACTGGGAATCGCTTGAGTTCATGGGTTCGAAACCCACTTGGGCCAACATAGTGAGACCGACCTAGTCTCGAAAAAACAACTGGGCATGGTGGCGGGCCCCTGTAATTCCAGCTACCTGGGAGGCTGAGGCTGGGGATCGCTTGAGTCCATGGGATCGGGACTACCCCAGGCAATATAGCAAGACCTAGTCTCAAAAAATTTAAAAAAAAATGTAAACAGTAAAATAATAATTTTTTTAAAAAAAGAGTGACCTAGAAATTTTGTTGTGTGAGAAAAGAAATAATAAAACACTGTTCATCCTAAAAAAATATATATTGCTTTAACAAAAAAAAATTTTTAGAGTTGGATGCTGTGGCATACACCTGTAATCCCAGCTACTTGGGAGGCTGAGGCTAGGAATCACTTGAGTCTGTGGGTTCAAGACTACCCTGGGCAACATAGTTAGACATAATCTCTTTTTCAAAAAGTATCCTATAGCCGGGCATGGTGGCTTGTGCCTGTAAGCTTCAGCCTATGAAGCGGCAGGGGCTAGGGATCATGGTTCGAGTCCCGCCTGGGGCCCGTAGCAAGACCTAGTCCCAAAAAATAGCTGGGCATGGTGGCGTGCACCTGTAATCCCAGCTACCTAGGAAACTGAGGCTGGGGATTGCTTGAGTCTGTGGTACCCTGGACAACGAGAGCCTGCGGTTCCACAGGCAAAAAGAGTGAGACCTAGTTTCAAAGAAAAAAAAAACAAATAAAAAATTATCCTATAAATAAGTTAATAAACAAACAAACAAACAAATACAAGGGCATGAGGAGGGCCATGTTGCCAGAACCCCGAGAGGATTGGGAGCGCTGTCTCACAGGAGCTGTAACCTCAGGAAGCAAAACTGCAGCAGACAAGAAGGGGAACAGAAGGACCCCAACCATTCTTCCCTCCCCCCCCACCTCCTGGACCACAGCAGAACCTGGAGGAAGAAGGGAGCAGGCAGCTACACCAGACAGGGGTTGGCACCCTCCCCAAGTCCCTTCTCCCAGGGCTGTGACGGGGGCAGTGGCTCATCTCCATCTTAGAACTAAAGATGGAAATTTTAGAATGTTTATCGTTCACTTTTAAATCACTCATCAACCCCTTGTGTGTTAAGCAAGCGTCAAGGACATATTGGTAATAGAAAGTCTAGTCTCCAAATTAAACACAGAGTGAACAGAGTGGTGCTGGCGTCCATTTTTACCATATCTTAAAAAGACCTGACAATCCTCTTAGGTGTCTCCGCATTTCATCAACACATCAAATTTTGGTTCAAGTATCAGCAGAAAATCTGGCCTTGCACTGAGACGTAGCTAGAAAAGTGACAGTGTCGTAGGACCCGGGGGGTGTTCAGCGCAAGGGGACGCCCGGTCAGCATTTTACAGCGCTCAGCTGTCTGGCTCTAGACCTTCGGTTTGTGGGCAAATCCCCCACCCCCTCTGTGCCTCAGTTTCCTTGTAGAGAGTATGAATGGACTTACTTCCTGCGAGTGACAACAACACTTGGTATGCAGCAAGTGCTCAATAAATGCTGATTATTAGCTCAGGGCTCTAGGAACAACACTTGGTATGCAGTAAGTGCTCAATAAATGCTGATTATTAGCTCAGGGCTCTAGGAACAACACTTGGTATGCAGTAAGTGCTCAATAAATGCTGATTATTAGCTCAGGGCTCTAGGAACAACACTTGGTATGCAGCAAGCGCTCAATAAGTGCTGATTATTAGCTCACGGCTCTAGGAGGTGGGCCCTTTTCTTTGTGAGCCAGGAATCCCCTCAGAGGTAATGCTGCATCTTCCAAGAATGGTCTGGGGCGGGGAGAGGGGAGCACGCTCTCCAGAGCTCACCTGCGGCTCTGCTCCCTTCCAAGGGGGACCCAGGCTAAGCCCAGCGGGGGTCCGCTGCCTCCTCTGGCGCGTGTGCCTGCCGGCCTCCGGCACCTGGAACAGGGTGTGCCTGCGTGGTGCACGTTCCTCCCAGCAGCTGGCGGCTAGGAAGTCACCCTTCCTCTCGGCCCAGACCTAATCATTCTGCAGGTAATTACCAGGCCCAGAACGTGCCTGCGACTCAGGAAAGATGATCCTGGAAGACAGGAGCCACTTAAATCCTGGCACTGACCGCTGGTCCCCTTGGTAACCTGTAACTGTCGGCGCAGAGTAGGCGCTGAGCTAATCGATGGTCTCCACGGCAGGCGGCTGGCACCCCGCCGTCCAAGGGGGTCTAATTGCCAGCATCCTTCAGGTAAGAGAGCCCGCATGCTCCGTGTCACCCAGGAGGCCCGAGCAGGAACTGAGTCTCCAGCAAACCGGGCCTCAGGCTGCACTTAATTAAGCGGAACAAGACTCGCGGAAGGGACCGAGAACATCTCAGAGGAAGTCGTGCCTTCGGGATGCTTCGCAGCAGAGCAGCCTGGGCGGCCTTGATGAGTCCGTGCGAGGCAGCGCCGGGGAGAAATGTTCCAGCCCATCAGCTGCCCAGGCAGGAAGGGCGGGGGGAGGGAAGACCGCAGACTCTGGGCTCTTCTGGAACTGCGACATGTGGCCTGAGGCTAGGGGCCTGACCCTCTGAGTCAGGGGTGTCTCATGTAGAAAGTCGGGGTACACGTGGTGGGTGGGAAGTGCCTGGGACGGGGCTGTGCACACAGTAGGTTCTTGGGGGCACAGTGTTGGAGTGTCACCCCCAGCCCGGAAACCTAGTCAAAGTTCTGATTAAATCTCAAAGCTTTCTTTCTTTCTTTGAGACCAGGTCTCCCTATGTTGCCTGAGGTAGTCCCGATCCCATGGACTCAAGCGATCCCCTGCCTCAGCCTCCCAGGTAGCTGGATTACAGGCGCCCGCCACCGTACCTGGCTGCTTTTTCAAGACCAGGTCTCACTATGTTGCCCGGGTGAGTCTCAAACCCGTGAACTTGAGAGATCCCTGGCCTCTTGCCTCCCAGCGCTTGGATTACAGGTGCACGCCACCACGCCCGGCTAAATCACAAAGCTTTCTTAGCTGGCCAGCGACTGTCCCTCAGGTGAGGGGTCGTCTTGAGCAGAGGGATTTATAAGGGCGAAACCTGCACAGTTACAGCTGCCAAAGCCAAAGCAGGAGGGAGATAGAAGCAGAAACGAGCCCTAAGGGGCAAGGGGTGCCCTGGCGCCTGTCACCCTGGTCTCCATGTCCTGGCTCTGTGGAGGAACCTCACTAATGGCTTCTTGACTGGAAATGCCTCCCCTGTGCTGACTCATGGGGCTGTTTTGAAGCTGCTGGGAAAAGGGATCCAGGGTCTGTGACACGGACGCCTGCAGAGGACGTCTGGCGTCCCCCCGGGGTGTTCGGAAGGCCAGGGCGTTGGGCAGAAGTGACCCTGGGCTGCTCCAGCTCTGGACTCCACGGCCACCTGGGACTGCCTCACGGGTTTACGGAGAGGCCCAGTGCCTGCTGGGTTTGCCCTGCCGCAGGCTGGAGCGTCAGGCTGACCTGTTGTCCCATCCACCTCCATTCTAAGGGACATCCCTTCCTGGTTCCACCGGTGATCGCTGAGCGCTGGCCATCAGGGGGCCCTTGCCCCAGGGAGCTCAGTTTGGTGAGCCAGGACGCATATGAAAAAAATCGCCCAAAGAGGCTGGCAGATGCCTCTGGTAGCGCCCCGCACCACAGCCCTCACCTCGGCAGGGGGCGCTGTGGGCCCGGCTCTCTCCCTGGGCCTTCTCGAGTCAGCACACAGGACCAGCAGGGAGGACCAGGAGCCGCCCCAGCCCCTGACCCGTGGGGGCCAGAAGAAAACCTCCATTTTCCTCCCTGTCAAGTAGGGTAACCAAGGCCTGTTTTAGGGGTTTTCCCTGGGGGCACCAAGCAGCTGAGCCTCAGTTCCCACAAGAGTGGGCATCCCAGCCAGGCATGGTGGCATGTGCCTGTAACCCAAGCGCTGGGAGGCAAGGGGCCCAGGATCACTTGAGTTCGTGGGTTCGAGACTACCCTGAGCAACATAGCGAGACCTAGTCTCAAAAAAAGAGAACAAACTCTTAAAACATGCCACATCATGAATGGATGCCAAACACAAGCCAATTGGCTGAAGCCAGGCCCAGATGAGGAAACTGAGGCACAGGCCAGTCTAGCCACTTGCCTGGGGCCATAGCCAATGCCCAGGTTGGCGCTTGGTCCTTTCAGTAACAGGAATGGAGGAGAACGAGTGAGATGGCGGGTGGGAGGGGAGGGTTCCTCTCTCTTCCGATGGTTCCAAGACCCGCCCCCCACCACCCCCACCCAGCAAGTGCAAGCAGGAGCAAATGGGCTGGACCCTCAGGCAGGTGCTTCACTTCCCCCACTGGACTCAACTTTCCTCTCCTGCAGATGGACATGACCACGTCCCTCTCCCCCCCTCCCCCCACCCCACCCCCACCAGGGGAGAAGTCACAGTGGGGCATGGGTGCTGAGCTCCAAGGAGAGCTTGGGCCATATTATCTCCACGCTTCAAAGGAGGTCTCTGAGCTGTGGGACCCTTGCCAGGACCCACTGACCCTCAGGGTGACAGTGGGGCACTTCAGAGCCTCCAAAAGAAGGCAGCCTGTGGGGGAGAAAGCCAGACCACCTCTGCCTGCTTCACACACCACAGGCGCAAACCTGACCTCTGCGATGGCTCCTTGCCTGAAAATGAGGAAAATCGGGGGTCACCAATGCTCTGTGTTTCCGCAGACGTTGGGGGATGGTAACAGAAATGACATGAGCGAATGCATCTGAAGACCCCACCTTCCTCTGTCTCTCGCCCCCACTGGAACCGTGGCTCCCTGACGAAAGGAGCTCCATCTCCTTATAGGCCAGACGGGTTCCCAGGGTGTTTCATGCCCTTCTGCCATCAGCCCCTGTGACCAGCACCTGTGGTACTGCGCCCAACCCCCCCCCCATGATTCTAAACACCCAATGGGTGTGCACTTGCCTAAGTGTGCACACCTGGGCCTCGGAGGGAACCGGTAAAAGGATGATATCAGCCTGGGGGAGGGGAGCGCGCCAGAGAGAAGAGAGCACCAGGGAGGAGAGAGCCTGGAGAAAAAGCGTGAATAACCCCAGGGGGCTAGGGGTCTCACCTGCCTCCCAGCCCCCTTGACCCCTGCCCCTGCCAGGCCTTGCCTGCTTGCCATGCGTTTGGCCCAGCCTCCCTGCCTGGCGTGCCTGTGTACCTGGCTCCCGGAGAACCTTAAAGCCTGGAAAACCCACCAAGGGTTCAGGACTCTCTCATCTGTCAGCTTGACTCAATAAAGAAGCTCCCCAGATTGGGATGGTTGCAAAGTGCTGTTCTTTCCTCCACCCGAGGGGGTAACCAAAAGCTGTTCGCAGAACAGCCCAAATGTCCACCCACCCACCAAGTGGAGAGTGGTCTGACTAAGCTGGAAGCCGAGGTCTGAGGATACGTGGAGAGTTAATTTGAGACAGAGGTTGCAAATTGGCAATGAGTGGGCCACGTTCAGCCTCAGGCCTTCCGTCACTTTCCCATACTTGGTTTCCTCATCAGTAAAGTGAATATCACAGTGAGACTTCCTAGGATTGCTGTGAGGACCCACACGCACTTTACAGGTAAAGCGCTTAGCATAGTGTCTGACCGTGCGCTGTGTACATCATCACTGTTGTCGCTCTGGGGATTTAAGTATCTTCACAGGGCCTCTTCAATTTGCCCTAGACCCCACCATTCCCTCATGTCCTACACCCAGCCTATCTCCCTGTCCAGTCCCAGAAGGCCCCTAGTTTGAGTCACTAACCACAACCTGGTGCTTCATCTTCACTGTGTCTGCCAGATGACACAGACTGCTAATTCCAGCCACAGAACTGTGTAACTACCAGCCTGGGCCAGAGCGGCCCTAACCAAATCAGCCAACTCCAGTTAGGGACCTGAGCTGTTCTCTCAGACCTGTGACTAAGCTGTGTGTCTCCCAGCAAGTCCCTCTTCTCCAGGCCTCAGTTTCCCCCAGGTGTCAAATGGGCTCCAGACTTTCCTTCCACACAACCCCCCTAGGGGCCCTGATTCCCTTCTCAGCAGATTCAGGGAGCTCTGCTTCTGTGCCCTCTCTGTGCTGAAGAGAAACTCCCCGCATCAGCTCAGACAGAGTCAAAAGCTACAACCACACTCCGAGATGATCTCAAGCCATGTTTTATTATCGTTGGGATGATGGTCGGTGACAAGGGGAGGTGCCCAGAGGGTCAGCGCCCACTCAGTCCCCCTGCTGTACACCCACAGTCACCCCGTGGCACAGCACCTTAGGGCGGCTCCACACCCAGCACTTCCCTCAGCAGGCCACACGCTGGCTGGGAGTCCAGCCACCCACAAAAGGTTGGCAGGGACCAGCAGGAGATCCGGGGCTGGTGGGGAGTGACGTCCGCATGGGTGGGACCGCTGGCTGCTCGCCCCAGAGGCACCGCGTCCCACCTGGGGGTCCCTTCGGTGTCACAGAGGGTCATCTTAGCCAGGCCTGCGGGCGCAGGGCGAGCACAGGGGGATCCGCCCTTGCCAGAGATGCGGAGTGGGGTGATGGGGGTGAACGCATACACTCACATCCTCGTGGCCCCAAAGGAGGGGCGGGGCCAGGGGCTCATGTGTGTACAGGAGCTCAGCTGTGGGGTTGAGGGAGGAAGGAACTGGGGGGAAGGTCACCACGGGCTAGCTGGCCACCCGGGCCCGGGACAGTCTTAGGAGCTGAACTTGACCTCGGGCTTGAACTTGGTCACGGGCTCACTGGGCCAGGGGCTCCCTCTGCTCGGCTGCTCTCCGCCCTGGGTGCTGCCGCTTCTCCTCAGCTCCCCGGGCCCCGCTCAGGTCACCCAGGAGCCCCAGCAGGAGGCGGGTGTGGCTGCAGGCTTGCCAGGGCCTGCAGGGGCCTTCCAAGGCCCTCTTGCCCGGATGCTGGCGCTTCTCAGGCAGCGGCTCTCCCCCCCCTTCCTCAGCCACCTCCTCGTCCTCGTCCCAGCCCCCCGCCTTGGGGTCCACCAGCCGCCGGCCGGGGTGCTGCCGCTTGTGGGGCCCCACAGCGCCGCCTTCCTCCTCCTCTTCCTCCTCCTCCTCCTCAACTCCCTCTGCGGCCTCCTCCTCCCTTTTGCCTGGATGCTGACGCTTCACCAGCCAGTTGGGTTGGAAGAGCGAGGACTCTGGGGAAGGAAAAGAGCCAGTCAGAGACCCCTGGTGCCTGGCGCCCACCGCAGCCTTCCCGGGTGGGGGGAGTTCCCTGCGGGCCCCCCAGAGTCCCGGCCCCGTGCCTGCCTTTCAGACCTCAGACATGTGGCACAGGAAGTCAAAGGCGCTGCCTCTGCTCCGGCACCTGCCCTACCTGTGTGCCCGTCCGCGACTCACCTAACCTCTCTGGGCCCCTTTCTTCTGTGTGGAACAAGGCTAGCAGGAGGGCTGTGCCTGAGGGCCGGGGCAGACACGTGGCGTGATGGCTGAAGGGTGCGTCCCACCTGCCTGGCATGTCACAGCGCAGGGGCGAGGACTGTCACACCCAGGTTCTCTCCCTGCGCAGACTGTTCCCCGCTGCAGGACTGCGTGCAGGCAACCCACCCAGGACTGGAGGGAACAGTCCCCGGACTGGGGAAACTGAGGCAGGGAAGGGCCACTCAGGACTCTGCCCCAGGCCTGACTAAGGAGAGCCGAGCTTGTAAGGGCAAGAGGCTGATGATCAAGTCGCCCCCAGCCCTCCGGGAGGGCTCTCCCCCCACCCCACCCCCCGTTTCTTTTTCTTTTTTTTTCTTTTTGAGACTAGGTCTCGCTATGTTGCCCGGGGTACCACGGACTCAAGCAATCCCCAGCCTCAGCCTCCCAGGTAGCTGGGATTACAGGCGTGCGCCACCATGCCCAGCTATTTTTTTGGAACTAGGTCTCGCCATGTTGCCCCGGGCGGGTCTCGAGCCCGTCGACTCAAGCGATTCCCAGTCTCAGCCGCGCTCTAGGCTACGCTTAAAGGCGCGCGCCACCACGCCTGCCCCCGCCCCCCAGCCCGTTTCTGAGGCGGTTCCCTCACCAAGCGCGGGGCCTCACCGGATTCCGCCTCGGCCCGGTCGGCCCGCAGCGGCCGCAGGTCCTCCTGGAGCAGCAGCAGGCGCTGCGCTTGGCGCAGGACGTCGTCCAGACCCGGGCGCTCGGCCATCTCCGCCGCCTTCTGCTGGGCCACGTCCGGCTGCGTGTGGCCGCCGGGGACGCCGGCCAGGGTCAGGGTCAAAGCCAAGGCGAGCAGCAGCCAGGGGCCTGGCATGGCAGCGACTGGGGTCGGGCACGGAGAGCAACGTGAGCGCGCCTTCCGTACCCCCACCCCCCAGTCGGGCTTCGCCTTCCCAGGCCCGAGACTCTGGCGACCCGGGAACCCACCGTCCACACCCGGCCCCCGCGGGCCACCGCGGAGGGGGTGTCGAGAGCAGCTGCCCGGGGCC
>PVHY01028522.1:0-15141 GCA_004024945.1 Uropsilus gracilis | reverse complement strand
TGGTACCACGGACTCAAGCAATCCCCAGCCCTAGCTTCTGAGGTAGCTAGGATTATGAGGTAGCTTGAATGATGATCCTTGGCCCCGGCCATGGCTTCCTAGGCTGCCACTCACAGGCATGTACCACCATGCCCGGCCACAAAGGTAAACCTTTTTTCTTAATCTTGTTACTGTAAATCTTAAGTAGGGCTTGATCAACATTGTTATGCTAATTTAAGACCCAGGGTAGGGATCAAAACTGAACTAAACCAGAGTGCAGTTGATAATCCCATCATCAGCATTCATCATGGGAGGGAGAGCAAGGAAAAGAGGATAACAGAGAAATATACAATAATTGAGAGGTGGAGAATTGGGAGGAGGATCTGGATATTAGCTGGGAAGAGAGGTGATAAGGCATCAAGGTCCAGAAAAGAAACCTGGAGCTGTTGAATCCTTTGGCCCTCCTAATCTTCCAATCTTAGAAGATCAGAGAATTGAATGAAGGTGGAGAAGAGTATATCACAGACACTGAGCTGCCCTGACAACCCCAAGAGGAGAATGAGTGAGAGACAGAGAGTCCAAGCTTAACCTTGGTTTCAGAACTCCATAATGGCTACAGTGACTCAGTCAAAGACAAGGACATAACTTTCAGACTGAGGTAAAACCCACACAGCTCCCCGAGGAGCAGAAGTTGGATTCCTTTCTGTTTGGGACACTCATGAGAGTGTGGACTATCAGACATTTTTGGTTTGTCTTCTAATTTGCAAATAAACCTTGTGGTTACCTTTATAACAAAAGTTTGATCTCTGGGTAACTGATTGCATGCAGGTGGAAGAACCCTCATTAATTAAAATTAGTACCTAGAAGAAATCATACTAGCAGAAACGAGTCAGAAAGAAAAAGACAGAAATCAAATGGTTTCACTAATATATGGACAACCAAATGAAAGTACACAACAGGAGGGTGGGGACCAGCTGGAGCAGTTGGGGAGGGGAGGGGATGGGTGACACCCTGTGACTAAAATGATGTGTTTATATATATATATATATATATCACATATATATATATCACATATATATCACATATATATATAAACAAATTATTCAAAAAAATTAAAAGGAGTGTTCCCCTCACATGGTGACAATTTATTTGAAATTCTATTAATAAATTTCATGAAAATTTCAGCACATAAAAAAAATCTGCTGACTTTAAGTAGATTCATTGATTTGCTGAATAGCATTTTTGAGCACCTACAACGAAGCAGCACCTCGATGGGTGCAGGGATGGCACAGTGACCAAAGCAGGTCTCTTGCTCTAATCTACTTTTGATCCTTGATAATAAAAATGAAATACTAAATGAATGAACATTGATATCCCAGAGATGATGAGTTACATAAAAAGCAAACAAATGAAGACATAATTCATAAGGAGCTGGATGTCAGCATACAGATGGTTTGGGTGCCGACTGTCATTATTTAGGGTGGTTTGGGAAAGGTTTCATCAGTAAGGTGAGTTATCAACAAAGACTTAAAAATATTTAGGAGCACAAGAAGGTTTGTAAAGTGGGTATCTGGCTGAAGAAAATTTCAGTGAAAGTTTAGAGCCAGAGTCAAAGACCCACTTTGAGTGAGGGACAGCAGAGGGTGTGACTGAATGAGTGACTGAAACGGACAGAAGTGGCTCGAACTGAAAAATGACTCACATGGGGCTACATCACTTGGTTTGTACGGGTTGGAATCCTCCAGACTCACAAAAGCAATGGGCCTATGAGAGATGTAAAAACAACAAGCCTTTATTGCAGGTCGACCTGGGTCCAACCTGAGACTCCACACACGCAGTGGCAGCCTCTTGGAGGAAGGAGCCTGGTCTCAACTTCCTAGGGGTTTATATACTTTTCACAGTGACACTAAACCTGCTTAAACATAGTTAAAGTTATCTATAGCATGTTTTGACATAGTTAAGACTCTTTGACTGATAACAGGAAACCATCTGGAGTCATTGTGGCCTTAGCATTATCTGAGACGTCACACAAGCTTAAGAGTTAACTTAACCTTCAGCTTCATCTTCAGCTCTGCTGCAAATTGCATAGATAAATGCATAAATTGCATAGATTTATCTATGCAATGCTTCAGCTTTGCTCTTCTTCAGGTTATTGATGATTCTCTAGGACCACTGGTTTTCACAGTGAAGGAAAATGAATTTATTTCATGGTTTTGTAGTAAATGATTTATCTAATTTAACTATATTTCAAAAGCTTTTTGACTGGTGAGCTTGTTAGGGGCTGTGGCCCCCAGAACCGGTGTTGATGCATTAAAATAGCTATTGTTAGCATTGGTGGGTGAAGACTTGGAAAAGGGAAGTTAAGTCTTCTTGGGAGAAAAGAGGATTAAAGAATCAAGGAGGGGACAGAGAAAATGGGAAAGAGAACAGAATGGAGGGGAGAACCAAAGAGGGGAGAACAGAAGAGAGAACAAAGAAGGAAGACATGAAGAGGAGCAAAAGGGAGGCTGGAGGCTGGAGGGCTGCCACTGCCATGTGGGATAGCTGTGCAGGGAAGGAAGTCAAGCTATGGGCTTCCATTCCCAGCCTGGGCCAGTGAGGAGCCCAGAGGAAGCATGTTGGAGAAACTTGTGACCTGTGTGAGCTGTCTTGGAAATGTGGTCCTTAAAAACTTGCTTTAATTTTGAAACTGTGAAGCTTGGAAATCTTCTGGAGAACTGAGGAGAGTTTGCTGTGTTGCCATTTTCAACATGAGATGTCTGAAGTGCTTGCTGTGTTGTTGTATCAAGTGAGTTTTGCTGATGCTGGGCCACTTTGGAATTGGAGTTGAAAGAATGCCAGAGCTGTGCCTTTTGGAGAAGAATTGTGGTTTTCCTTGTTGGATTTAAATCTACTGCTTTCAGAGAAGGATCGATGATGCCATCTTGACTCCTTCATCCAGTTTAAGGTGGGGTAGTTGCCATTTTGTGGCTGCACATGTGCACTTTAAACTAGAGATTGGACTGTGTGGTAAGATTACCAAAGGGGTTCCTTGTACCACTCAGTAACTCTTGTCTAAATTGTCTTTTAATAAGTAAATTTGTTTTTGCCTCCCTCTTAAAGTTGATGTGGTCTTGCTACTGCATGCATGGGTTGGGAAGAACTTGGTGTGTGACTGACTTTTAAGGGGCCAGTTGCTTCCCTTTGCAAGTTTGGTATTTATTTTGACTGTTTTCCCACCTGATATCTGATAGATATCTTATATCTGATAGATGCTGATAGAAAATTGTAGATTTGCTGTTTTGTTTGCAGAACATTAAGCCTTAGTGCCTAAACTGGATGGTGGTAACTGGTTGAAATTTAGTTATAGATTAAAGGTAGATTTCGCAAGCTCTGCCTAGGATGACACATTGAGTGAAGTGATTAGTACTTTATAGTACTTTTTGGCCCAGCACATTAAACAATGTATTTTAGTTTCTCTAACATTGGAAAGGTCATGATAAAACAAGTCTTGGGTGAATGTATATCCAGAATACAGTTGTACATGCATTCATTTTGAGAGATCCTTAAGACTTTCAAGTGGGGGTATTGAGTAGGCAGGTATTTGATATTTGTGGAGACATGTGAGAGACTCATGAATAAGGAATCATCAATGTCTTGTTGATATTTGCTGCCATGGGAACTGAGGAGGAAGAGGGAGAGGGAGAAGAGGTTGAGGGGAAAGGAGAGGGAAACTGAGGAAGAAATGAGAAGGAGGAAGAGATGAAGGAGTAGGAAGAGGGAAACACCAGACCTTGAAGAAAGAAGCAAAGATTAAGCCATAGGATATGCCAACAATGAGAATTATAATGGAAATTTGATGTAGGAAGAAAATGAGTGCTGTACTACAAATCCAAGTGAACAAAGTGTTTCAGGGAGAGAGAGTAGTATGTGATAAAGACATTGGGTCAGAAAACAAGTGGTTCTTTGAAGCCAGCCACAAACCAGGTTATTCCCAGCCTGTGTATGCAGTAGCAAGACCACAAAAACTTTAAGAGGGAGGCAAAAACAAATTTACTTATTACCAGATAAATTAGACAAGAGTCACTGAGGGGTACAAGGGAACCCTTTGGTAATATTTCCACACAGTCTTATCTCTAACCCAAAAGAGCACATGGCTGCAGCATCCATGTGCATTCACAAAATGGCAGCTGCTCCACCTTAAGCCAGATGAAAGAATTAAGATTGCACCTCCACTACTTCAAAGAAGCGCCACTCTCTCCAAATCAAAAATAGCCAAGATCACATCGTCAATCCTTCTCCGAAAGCAGGAGATTCAAATCCAACAAGGAAAACCAGCATGGCATTGTCAATTCTTTTTCAAAAAGCACAACTTTGACATTATTTCAGCTCCAACAAGTGTGTCAACAAAACACACTTGATACACCAAGACAGCAAGTACTTCAGACATCTCACATTGAAAATGGCAACACAGAAAACTCTTTTCAGTTCTCCAAAAGACTTCCAAACTTTGCAGTTTCAAAATTAAACCAAGTTTTCAAGTATCATGTTTCCAAGACAGCTCACACGGGTCACAAGTTTTTCCAACATGTTTCCCCAGGTTCCTCTTCTCCTCTCTGTTCTGTCTCAGTCCATGTCTTTTTCTCTGTCCTCTCCCTAATCTTTTAGTCCTCTTTTGTCATGAGAAGGCTTAACTTCCCTTTTCCAAGTCTCCACCTACCAATCAACATAACTTCTATTTTATTGCATCACTACCAGTACTTGGGGCCACAATCCCCTAATGTTCCTCACTCTTCATTTAAAAAAAGAATCATATTTATGATGACTAACTACAATCAAATTTAAAATATTACAGACAGTACAATGCAATACATGTATTTACATTATACAAGTACAATAGTTTTCAAGTAGTTATTTAAAAACTGGTACAAGTTAATCCCATTAAAGTTTAGAGCACAAAAACCAAGCTACTTAATCCAATAAACATTTATCCAGGAGTGTAAAACTATCAAGCCATTTAACCACATGGAACCCATTGGGTCTCCAAATGTCACTTAAATCATCAACTCTACATGTGCATGTAATCTCTACAAACTAGACTCACAGTCAACCAACAATTGGTATCCAAGAGGGAACAAGCCATTTGATCCCATTACCATCTATCCAAGAGAGTAAAACTATCGAACCATTTAGGCCTGTGACATCCACTGAGTCTCCAAATCTCATTTAATCCTCATTTAATCTCTAACTAGATTATTACTATTTTGAATTTTTAACACTACTAATTAAAACAGTACTAGTTTTTAAAATTGGTTCCCACACTTATTTAAACAGTCATGGACACATAATGGTCCAATTCATACTGAGTAGTCTATTACTTTTTTCTGAACTTCCAAACTCTCTATATCTGGCTTTTAGAGTACATACTGCATCTGCTCTGCCTGTTTTAAATAAAGATTACATGGCTTTTTCCTTTTCTTGCTATCAAGAAGCATGCATATTAACAAAACCAACAACTTTTTGTAAACATAAATCCAAAATGCACACAGGGCTTTTAACTACATGCCCATATTATCCATAGCAATAGGAATATTACAAAACATGCCATTTTTGAACCCATATCTACTATCTACTAAAGCATTTACCAAAGATCTTGCAAACTGCTTTTATGCATTAAGGTAATCAATGCAAGGAAAAAATTCCTTGGGTTGATTAACCACAGGTGGGTGATCCCATCCATCTGGGTCTCCAACTAAAATCGGTGGTAAAACAGGCAAAAGAGGGTGCTTAACCAAATTTACAAAAGGGAGCAGCTGGCCCTTTAAAGCCAACCACACACCAGGTTCTTCCCAGCCTGTGCATGCAGTATCAAGGCCACATAAACTTTAAGAGAGACCAAAAACAAATTTACTTATTAAAAAGCAAATTAGATAAGAGTCACTGAAGGGTACAAGGAAACCCCATTGGTAATCTTACCACACAGTCCAGTCTCTAGTCCAAAGAGCACATGATTGCAGCAGCTGTGTGCATCCACAAAATGGTAGCTGCCCCACCTTAAGCCAGATGAAGGAGTTAAGATGGCACCACCACTCCTTCTTCAAAGACACAGCTCCACTCCAAGCCAGAAGAAGACAAAATGGTGTTGTCTCAAGATGGAGTCATTGATCCTTCTCCAAAAGGCACAGCTCTGGCATTATTTCATCTCTAAATCCAAAGTGGCCTGGTATCAGCAAAACTCACTCAATACAGCAACACAGCAAACACTTCAGACATCTCACGTTGAAAATGGCAACACAGCAAACTCTCCTCATTTTTCCAGAAGACTTCCAAGCTTGGCAGTTTCAAAATTAAAACAAGTTTTCAAGTACCACGCTTCAAGAAAGTGCACACAGGTCACAAGTTTTTCCAACATGCTTGCCTGGGCTCCTCACTGGCCTGGGCTGGGAATGGCTTGGCTTCACAGCTTGGCTTCCTTCCCTCCTTGCTGCTCCACATGGCAGTGGCAACTCTGAGGTCTCCCAGCCTCCCTGCTGCTCCTCTCTGCACTTTTCTTCTCTGCTCTCTTCTCCTCTCTGTTCTGTCTCTTTCCAAGTCTTTTTTTCTGTCCCCTCCCTAATCTTCTAATCCTTTCTTCTCCTGAGAAGGCTTAACCTCCCTTCACCAAGTCTCCACCCACAAATGAATACAATTTCTATTTTAATGCATCACTACCAGTACTGGGGCCACAGTCCCCTAACAATGCTGGTAATTTATGAAGGATGATTCAGATTATAAGACGCTTCAGGAAATTAGATATCATTGGTGACCACTTATTTCATTGTTACTTGTAACATCTCTGATGAAAAGAACCACCTTTGATTTATCATTCCTTTCAATTATTAATTCTTTAATTCAAAATCATGCAAACTTGTCCAGTAACCGTAATTTTTCATTGCCCACACAGAAGAAAGTGCCATTGTAGATTCTGAGCATAAGAGCATGAACACTCTTCATTGAAAGAAGGCACTGGAAGAGAATTTGCTGTGTTGCTGTTTTAAACATGAGATATCTGAAGTGCTTGCTGTGTTGCTGCATTGAGTGAGTTTTGTTGATGGCAGGCAACTTTGGAGTTGGAGTTGAAAAGTGCTGGAGCTGTGCCTTTTGGAAAAGAATTGATGATGCCACGCTGGTTTTTCTCCTTGGATTTGAATCCCTGCTTTTGGAGAAGGATTGATGATGCCATCTTGAGACAAAGCCATCTTGACTTTTTCTGGCTTGGAGAGAGTAGAGCTGTGTCTTTGAAGAAGGAGTGGTGGTGTCATCTTAACTCTTTCATCTGGCTTAAGATGGGGCAGCTGCCTTTTTGTGGATGCACATGGATGTTGCAGCCATGTGCTCTTTGGACTAGAGACTGGACTGTGTGGTAAGATTACCAAAGGGGTTCCCTTGTACCCTTCAGTGATTCTTGTCTAATATGTCTTGTAATAGCTAAATTTGCTTTTGCCATCCTCTTAAAGTTTATGTGGTCTTGCTACTGCATGTGTGGACTGGGAAGAACCTTGTGTGTGGCTGACTTTAAAGGGCCAGGTGCTTCCCTTTGTAAGTTTGGTTAAGCACTACATTTTGCCTGTTTTCCCACCCAACATCATAACTACATTGCAATAAAATAACAATTATAATAATGTTGGTAAGCAATATTTATGTGAATATGACATTCAATATCTTTCTGCTGTCACCACCACTACCAGTTGACATTACTAGAATACATCTTCTGTTCCGGGAACATGTATTAACATTAGTAATCCTCACATATTTACGAGGTGGTATCATTTTATAGATGAAGAACACACTGACAGCTTGATAAACCCATTCAAGTTCACATAGGTAGTAAGTGGTGGGGATACTATGCAAAATCAAGCTATCTGTCTTTTGAGATGGTATTCTTTAAAGTTGGTATTACCTCCCTAAACTGATCTATACTTACTAAATTATTCCCATTAAATTACCTTCCTTTTGTTTCCCTTTATTCATTTTAACTGGGACAACTTTTCTAACCAACCACTTGCGTGTGCGTCTATGTTTTTCTCTTGCTTCTGAGGGATTAATGCATGCTAAACAGTGGGAGCAGTAACTTCTGTAAGATTTTGGTTAATTAGTGTTTCAAGTATCTGCAAATATTGATGATGGATATTGTGGTCTTGGGATAGCATTTTGTGCTATAAGTTATCATCACATTTACTGAGACCTTACTATGTTCTAAACCTCCTTGATGGTAGCTGTGTTATGTCTAGGACTATCAAATGAACACCATTCCTATTAGTCTTCTGCTCCCTGATCTACTTCTTGCCAGATTTTTTTTATCTTATGAGAACAGACTATAGGTCTCATTTAATAATCACACTGCTTAAATGCCTATGGATTGATCAAGATACTTTTTATTTATACAAAACACATAATCATCAAAATTTACATATGAATCATGAAATTTCTTCATCAAAAGCTATTATAAATCCATTAAACAAATATAAGAAAGATTCAGGAAGTGCTCCCAAGCATTACACTTTCCAAGAATATTACAGAATGTGAAACATCATGTTCTGGAAGGAATCTGTTTTTATTTCCACTTCAATGGTAATTCATTAGTAGGTCTTTACAACTCATGTTGATATTATTTCCTAGAAAACAAAGTAAAATGTATTGTCAAGACCAACTTTAATATCATATTTTCTCAATCTGGGATGCTACTGAAAACAGGGATCTTTTGAACTAAAATTGAATGTTTGCTTGAAGTACTTTAAGGGAACAGAGACAGCAGATTCAGAACTCCCATCTCCCAGCTCTGAAGCTCTAAGTCCTTTAACTGCTTTGCCCTGAATTGTCAATATCCACTGGTGGTGGAGGGCTAGATCTCATGCTTCTATATGAAAACCAGTGGTGCCTTATTTCAACTTGAAGAAATTTTCTTCTTTATACTAGGGTTCTTTTAACTCATTAACTTTGGGAACCACACAACAGTCATTGTTTCAGAAGGTGCAAGATTGCCAGATTGTGATTTCTTTTCCATTTCAGGTTGTCAGTGGATTCAGAGTGTTCTTCAGTTTTCTCTCCATCTTGAGCTCATGGTTCAAATAGGGTGAAAAATCACAAGGACAACTGATTGAGAGATAAGCACTTTCTTATATAAGAATAATTTCTATTTTAGTATCAGAATCTTAAACCATATGCATTTTATTATTTTGTTTGGAGACTATTATTTTTTCAATCAAATGTAATCTTTTCCATGGTCTTGAATAAATGATATCTTTTTACCACATCATAAATCTGTTTCAAAAACTATCCTCTCAATGAGTACACAGCACCAAGTTTTGAATACCTGAAGTATTGTGGGTCATTTTAAAGATGCGAAAAATTTTAAACATGCACATGGAGTTGAAATTACCAGGAAAGAACAACATGAGAATGAGGATGAAGAGAATAGATATCCAATTTCTATTTCCATGGATACTTGGTAATTTTACAGACTCTTTCCTGGTCAAGTCTCTATATTATTCTTCCTTTGAACAGAATATATGAAATATTGTAATGCCTGAGAATCAGGAGTTTCCATGACTGTTTTTCAATTCAAAGGTTAGTCATTTTTATTCACAATTTCATAGGGTGATCAAAGCATATTTAAATAAAATGCAATTTGTGATTTCAGCCAAGATTGTAGTGAAAATATTCACATAATTATTTCATGAAAAATTGTAACAGTCTACAATGTCTTTGATTTCCCTTTATGTAACAATTTTCTGAGTTTTCCATTAACACTATATTTTAAAAGAAATATAAGGAGAATAACTTAAAATATGAAGTAATTTAAATGGAATTTGATTTAATCTTAAAATATGTAACTATATGCTATATCTTATTTAAAAGGAAGGAATTGAAGCGAAGGCAAATGATTGGCATTCACAGAAAGTATTAAATACTTGAAATATTATTTTTAGATTTTTGTTTTGAATGATGGAAATGTTGAAGATTATCACTGTTACAAGGAGATATTTTAGGGTAGTTCAGGCACTGAGACTCTTCAATTCTGATACTTCTGTGTTCATTGAATGTTACTGTTCTTTAAGACATCAAGTACATGCTGTTTTGTGATTTTGGTCCATGCTTTAGGGATTGCACCCTTACCTGCAAATTTTTTATGGTATTTTTTTTCTATCTCTGATCTGAAGCGGTAGAGGAACCATTTCCAGTATGGCTGGTTGGATGAGTCTGGATTGATGCTCCACTTGGCATATTCCCCTCCTGCCAGTCGGTAAGCCTTATATGGGATTTTTCTGCCATCTTGCAAAAGAAATGAGCAATTGCTTGCTACCAAACTAGTACAGAAATCAATGACAAAGTGGTCCGTGTGATTCCATTTCCTTCCATTGACAGCCAAAGGACGGTGGAAAGGAACACTGTGGTCTCCTTCATGTGTAGGAATCGTGTTTGTACACATTGCTCCACAGCCTGGACACTGTTTCCAGCAGCCACAAAGATGTGTAAAGAGCATTTTCTCAGTTTTAGGAAGTATTTCTTCTACAGACATGTTCAGACAATCCTGTTCTACTGTCTTCATTGCAGGATCCAAAGCTTCATTCATGGCTTCTCTGAGGAAATCAATATCTTTTATCTCCTGGTGTTCAATGCTGATCAGATCCTTTCGTGGAAAGATCAAGTATCTGCCCAGTAGATCACAGAACATATCCAACCACACAGACACAGTAGTGTTTTTATCTTTTGTTTGAGCTGTGCATTCATGAATAACAGAGAGAATGGCATGCTTGAATGTATCTAAATTTATTTTTAAAAGTTTCTTTATTGTCCCAGTTCCTTCCTCTGAAAAATATCTTCTAATATGATTTGCAATGTAATTTCTAAAAAATAATTCTGGATAATGAAGGTACTGGACGTAATTTTCAAAATTCTCTTCTTCTGCCAGAGAGATGAGAATATGCTTCTCTAGGTTGGTCCTGTTTCCATTGAATGCAGGGCATGTGGTTCTCATGTCCCCAGCAATTTTCAGGCCTATTTTCCCCTTTATGGTGTTGGAGATAGCAGGAGTGAGCTTGTTCCACAGATAATCCACAAACATTTTGACTGAAGTTGCACCTTGACAAGCTATCTTAAAACTCATGAAGAAATCATCTTTTTTTCCTTCCAGGTAGAACTTAGGATCATTTATTCTCTTGAATTGCTCATGGATCTCCCTAAACTTCTGTGATGCCCTATGGAATAACCAACAGGACAAGTCAAAAATATACTCATTTGTAAATGTGTATTTTTCCTTAGTGGGTGCAGATTTTACTTCTTCATCTACTATTTTTAGGATTTCATGGAAATAGTTTTTATTATAATCATGATTTTCCCTCTTAATGTTTTCAATAGCTTCAATACATCTTGAATTAATGTGATCAGTAGTGACATTAATGGACTCTATCTCCTGTTGCTGCAGATGTGTTGGGATTAGACCATATAGCTTACATACTTTGATATGCTTGTCAAGATTGATTTTAAATTCTTTACCAAAATTTTCCTTTAGTCTGTGCACTAAGTCTGTCTCCTTCATGAAATAATCCAAAAGGATGGCTTCAGCATCCAAATGAATATCGGGTTCTGGAAGTGGAGGGAGATTTGGGGACAATTCAGAAACACAATTTTGCCAACATTGGCTGAATATTTCATATAGCTCATTCTCACTCAGTTTTTTGTCCTTGACACCTAATGCCAAATCTCGACTTCTTTCCAATAATTCTTTTTCATAAGCTGCCATTTTGGAATTCAGTCTTTCTTGATTCTTTTTAAAGCCAATATGTTCATTTACTATTACGTGGCTTTCTTGAATCAGTGTATCTTTAAGGCTTATTAATTTATTTTCAAACCTTGCTTTCCACTGAACTAATATTTCACTATCTGGATCTTCACTGAAATACTTCTCAAGTTCTTGCTGGATATTTTCATATTTTTGAGTCACAGGATCATGAAGGTCTTCTATTATGAGGATTTTGGTTTTCCCATTATGAATCTGGTAGGTTAGCTTGTCCTGTACGTCCAGCACATGACTCCTCAGACTCCAGGACCAGGTGTTATACATGGTTTCCAATCTGCTCATGGCCATGACCTCTTGGGTGTTCCTGAAACTGAAAATAAAGTTCTCACTCACTAGTGCTCTCCACAGATCTTGAACTCGCTGTTTTACATTTGATATCTTCAAGATGCTCCCCCTGGATTCTTGCTTGGCGGTCATGAGAATTCTGCTCTTCAGTTCCTGGACATTGTGGCTGTAGCGGGGATTGGGAGGGGCCATGGGGGGATTGCCATCCCAGAGGTGAGCAAAGTAGAAGACATGAGTGTTGATGTCAAACTTGATGACATCACTGAAGCAAGTAACCTCTGGGCATTGTTCTTGTTCAGCTGCCATGGCTGCCATTGTATCCAGTCTCTGCTCAAGCCACCTTCGTCCCTCCATGGTTTGGTCTTCAGCTGTGACTTCCCCTACGTTCTGATGGACAAAGAGGCAAGTGGGAGAGATTTTTACCTGTTTCATTCTCAGAAAAGCTTGGACAACTATTTGTAGAATATCTTGCATTTCTGATGGATTTTCTCCAAAAATATTGATCAGAGTCAAATTCCCAAGTCCAATGACAAAAGTTGCCAACTCATTGTCCCTATCCTGGGATTTGCTGTTGAGTTCTGGAGCTCGAAGTCCTTCTGTGTCCACCACGAGGACAAAATCAAAGCCAAGTTCTTGTGCAAATGTCTCCTCCACCTTCAGTAGCTGCATGTAGGCCCCCTGTGTACACCTGCCTGCACTGACAGTGAACTCCAGCCCAAAAAGGGCATTCAGCAAGGTGGACTTCCCTGAGCTCTGCAGGCCAAGGATGGAGAGAACAAATAGTCGTTTGTCCCCTACTGTCTCAGAGACCTTGTCAAACACAGCTGCCACCCACTTCAGAGGCACATAGGAAGTATCCCCATCCATTAACTCAATGGGAACACCGGCTATCAGCAGATCTGCAGCCATCTGGGGAAGAGGTTGATACAAGCTATAGTTTGATAAGGCTGATTCTTCCATAGCTTCGTAGATCTGGCCAACTTCTCTTAGAAGTTGTTCAGTCCCCAAAGTACAATCATAAATTGCTTTAGAAATGGCTTTAAGTTCATTTTGCCTACATTTCAAGGAGTCACTCTTTGGTACCTTCTGCTTTTCTCTCTGTATTATTGACCATAGAGTCATTTTATCTTTATTAAGTTTTTCCAAATGTCCTGCAGTCAAAGCATCCAGAAACACACTCAACCATTGTAGGAAAAAGACTTTCGTGTGTGTGTCTAAATGACCTTGGAGAATCTCAAGGACAGATCTCATTAAGTCATTTAGAGGAAAAGCTCTGGTCAACTGTTGATGCCGAATCCTTTGTTTCTCTGTCTGGACCTCAGTCTTGTGCTGCTCAATGCTGCAATTCCCCTTCTCTCTCAGATGATAGAGCTCTTTGTCCTTCTTACACCAAAGATGCCAAAGTTCACCTTGAAGGGGTAGTAACTTTTCCTTCACCTGCGATAGATGCATGTCTCCCAGAAGGGCCATTAGAATCTCTGCCTTTTCTTTGGCCTCCTGGCAGTCTCTCTGGTCTTCGTCAACAAGGAATCCCTGTGTGCGCGCAACCTGGGCACAATCCTGTAAGCTGAAAGTGGCATCAGATCGCTCTAGCAAAAACTTGATTGTGGTGGCAATCTCCTCTGTTAATACTGCCTCATTCCTGTTTCTGATTCCAATTCTCACTCTTTGAGCAGACTTAGTGCTCATTACTTTTTCTTTGTCATCAAGCAAAAATATCACAGGCTTGGATGACTGACATAGGTCATGGACAAGTTCTCGATTTTTTTTGTTGTCATCAGAAACTGACATGAGGACCACAAGGAGAGAAGAGACCTCATGCAAGAAGGTAAGCTGCTTCTCATGTTCCTTTGCATCTCCATGAAGGTTGGTGAAGGTTAAGCAGTTATCAAATCTGTCCTCCTCCTCCCCCCCAGGACAGAACCAGCAGATTTCCACCACACCTTTCATCAAGAGAGAGTCATTGATGCTCCCTCTGCAGTGTCTGTGAAAAAAGACATCATGTTTACGTTGACTGACAAGACAGTTCATGATCTGAGACTTGGAAGCAGAGAAGCCATTTCCAACTCTAATAAAGGACACGATGGGGGTAGAGACCTGGCACATCTGCTGATTCTTGTAAATGTCCTTCTCATTTGCTGATTTCCTTGATTGCTGCCAGGATCTCCGAATCTGACTGAGAGACCAAAGAGAGAATTCAATCTGAGAACTGCAGGGATCAGGTATTAGAAGGGGGAGGGCAAACTGACAAATAGCAAGTTTTCCCAAAATATATTGTCTGGCAAAATCATCTGCACAGTGGAGAATTGCCATCTGAATGTCCATGGGGTGGATGTGGGGCCTGGGGTCAGGCACTGGAGGATGTGTGGATTCATCACTGTCTTCAGAAAGGTCTTCATATGGATCAAACACCTTATTTTCATGACATGTGTCACTGGGGTGGTCCTGCATTTCTGTGTTTCCATCATCTTTGAAGACTAAGTATCTCAGGCCATAATCCAACACAAGTAGCTTCTGTAGGAAGTGGTCAGGAAGTTCCTGTTCTGAATGGAGCTGGGTTTTATAAACAGAAGCTTTCTGTATCAAGTGGAAATGAGCTCTGCTCATCCCCTTTGGGTAGTAATTCTCTAGGCCTAGACGTTTAAGTAATTCTAGGAAGATTTCATTTTCTATGTCCTTTTCATTGTTGTCATCATTATGTGGTTTTTGGAACTGATTCTTTTCATGAGAGAGACTTTGATTTTGTTTTTGCAACTCATCCACACATTTCAGTTGTCCTTCAGGATCAGATACCTTCCAGTATTTCATATTCTCTACAGCAACCCTTGCTTCTGTTACAGTACTCAGTAATTCTGCATCCTGATTTTGGACTGGGAGGCCAGTCAATGACATGTATCTTTCCTTCAGGCAGTTAGCTACCTGAAGAGGATATTTGAAATCACTGCTGTGGCTGGTGAGGATGATGTTCCAAACAGGCACCAGCTGAAGTCCCCTATCAATGACACACCAAGTATGATTACTGACTACCAGGCCAGCTTTCCACTGCTTAAGGTTATTTG
>PVHY01028520.1:0-15138 GCA_004024945.1 Uropsilus gracilis | reverse complement strand
GAGCACCTGGGTGGAGAGGTGGAGGGAGACCCTGGCGCACTCCCCTGGGCCACATCTGGTCAGATGCAGTTTCATCTGGCCTCTTCTTCACCCTGAAGGTTGGGAAACTGGTTAAAGAAGCCGCCTCCCGGAGCAACCTGAAGAGGGTAACCCTGGAGCTTGGAGGGAAGAACCCCTGCATTGTGTGTGCTGATGCTGACTGTGAGTCTCCCCCTTGCTAGGTATTGCTAGGGATTTTGGGAGGGTCCATAAACCCCTCCCACTTCTTTGCCCCAATTCAGAACCAGCTGAGAGACACACACACACATAACATGCATTCTGGGGGTAATTTTTCTCCTGGACCTTCTCACTGTAGATGAATAAATGGCGATCGAAACACCAGTTCATGGTTGCTAGACGCTGGCTGGGAGCCGTGGCAGCCAACCGGGCTGCCTGTTTTTGTCCTTCAAGATTAAGTTTGCCTTCTCCGGTCCATGGGACTGGGGATACCATGCTCCTCAGGTGTCAGTTACTCTGCCCTCCACCTCGAGCTTGCAACCATGCTCCCCCTGCCAAATGGAGACTGAAGGTGTGTCTTCCATCTCAGGCCTTACAGATAAGAGGTCAGTGGGCAGCCAGCCCTCAAAATTACTTGATTGACCTGAGTGCCATCACCACCACCACCCCCTCTTCACTGGGAAAGCAGCTGGCCCTGCCAGAGCTCTATGACACAATACGAGCATACATGCTGCTCTTTGCTGTCATCTCCAGATGAGGGACAAAGAGCATATCAGCTGGCTGGGCCAGCTCTCACAGGTGTGTCTTCCCAAGTACCCTAAAGCTCCTTAAAGTACAGTCTCCTCCACCTGCCACTGGTCCCAGAAATTCCTTTCATGGGGAACAAAATCTTCCATTCCCTGCTTAGATAAACTTGGTATTGCAAATAAGAAAATTTATTCGGGCACAATTTCTTGCTAAAGTGTAAATGATTGATAGCAGTTGTCCCTGATGCTGGCTTTCAGTGAGCAGGGGAGGACTGAGAGAGGAGAGAGGGAAACAGGGTATGAAGTTGGACTGTGCCCTCTTCGCCAGGGTTGGGGCACTAGGAATCATTAGTGCTGCTGATGATTCCCAGAGTCACATGAGGCAGTTCTGGGTGTGCCCCGCAGCGTCCCACATTTAAACCCAAACTCCCATCCCAAGAGCCAGGATTCCTGGTTTGCACGGTCCCACTGTGTCTGGATGCCCCACCTGGCACCTCAACTCAGCACCTTTTCCTTGCCCTAGGGAAAACTTCAGCTAAAACATGGGCTTCCTCTGTTTGAAGGCTGTTTTGACACAGCAGATAAACACACGGCAGAGTCATCTCCCTGCTCCTCATCTGGGCAGTGCCTGCTCACAAAATTAAACCCTGACATAAGTAGCATCCGGGCATGATTTCAGCAGTAACATGCCTCTCGCTCTGCTCTGCACTCACCTCCTCGGGCTCCCGTCAGGCTGCAGGCCATGAATTTGTTCTCTGGAACGAGGGACAGTCTTAAGCTGGCACCGAGAGGGTGGGGGTACAGGGAGAGGCAGGAACCCAGCAAGATGTCCCGCTGCCTCTCTGCTGGGCTGAGTAGCACCGCTCAGCTCTGAAAGCCAAGGACAGTGTTCCTCAGAGTTGTTCCAGGAACATCACCTGCCTGCATCCAGGTGATGCCAAGGAAGGCTGTGTTTCTCCAGTAGACATGGAGTGTGACTGGGAGAGGAAAGACAGAAAAAATAGCCAAGTGGAGCCCTGGAAGCCCCTCTGTGAATACAAAAGATACCCCACTTATTCTCATCCACTCAGCACACCCCAAAAGCCTTACCTGCTAAACCCCCTTTTGAACCCCACAGTTCTGAACCCCACGGTGACTGGTTTTAATTTGGTGTCAGTGTGGTAATTTGGGTTCAGTCCCCATCAGGCCAAAGGCGTGCTTCCCTTACACCTCCTCAGTCATACGTGGTGGGTTGTGACTTACTAAGACCCTTCTCTTGCTAAAGATGGGAACTTGGACTCCTTCCAACGTGCTCGCCAGCTGGCCCTCGCCAACACTCGGCAAAGGCCATTCTAGAGAAATCTGTCCTCTGATGAAGGGGAGGGGAGGGTTCCTGGGCAAGTGAACGGGGAGCATCAAGACTCTGCTTCCCATAGTAGAGATCCCAAGACGTCCTACTGAACCCCAAACTCAGTGGACATGAGATCCTTGTTCCCTTCTTCCCTGTTCTGGAAATACTGAGAACAAAATGGGTCTCTGACTCGCAGCCTGTCTGGGGCCTGTTTGCTTGTGTGGCAATTAGCGTGGCAGCTGTCGCCCATCCTGCCCTAACGACCTCATCGCTTCCTCTGGCCCCGCCCCCCGCAGTGGACTTGGCGGTGGAGAGCGCCCACCAGGGAGTGTTCTTCAACCAGGGCCAGTGCTGCACAGCCGCCTCCAGGGTGTTCGTGGAGGAGCAGGTCTACGCCGAGTTCGTCAGGCGCAGCGTGGAATACGCCAAGAAACGGCCCGTGGGAGACCCCTTCGACGTCAGGACCGAGCAGGGGCCCCAGGTAACTTGCCAGCATGTCAGGACCGGGGTTCCTCTCCAAGTGGAGCATGGGTGACCTGCCTCTGGAAGGCTCTGTCTGGCTGCCCAGCCAGCGCAGTCGTGTCAGGTCTGACGAGATGGGACTAGGCGATGTGGTGTAGAGAACGTCCAGCTCAGGGCTGTGATGGAATCGAGCCGGTCCCAGTTGATGAGGTCTGGTGCCTGCACTGCCAGCTCCCTCGGTGTGTGCCACCCCATCATTGAGCCGCCTGGTCCCAGGAGAGAGCCTCGGGCAGAACCTTCTTACCTGGCTGGCCTCCCGGCAGAAAAGGCTGAAAAACCCTGAGGGGGGGGGGAAGCAGCCAGGTGTAGGTGGGGGGCGTTGCCTGGAGCCGTGGTCCCAGCGTGGAAGCCCGAGAGCTCACATGCTTGTGGGAAACGGTGCCTGTTGGGAGCTACAGAACCCCGGTGGAGGGGCTGGAGGTGGGGGTGCATCTCTGGACAGTGAGAACATGTCCCTGGAGGCCTGGTTGGAGCAGCCAGCCACAGGATGAAATCGCTCATAACCACAAGGTTTAGTAACCTCTTGAAAAGGGCACATCTTGTATCACTTTCTTACTAATCATGCAGTGAAGCAGAAGGATAAATATTTAAAGGAGGGAGCCTGACCGGCCCATGCATTATTGAAACAGAGCCTGACAGCAACCCACTTTGCTCAGAGCCAAAGCCCTGCCGAGCCCTGAAGTCTCAGGCCACATGGCAGGACTTACCCACGTGCCTCTGTCACAGGAGCTCGCTGATCACCCCCTGCCTCGCCACTGTGTGTCTCCACAGTAGGCCGTGGAGCTGAGTGCAGGCTGGGCTTGGTGGCTCGGGGAAAGTCACAAGTTCCTTTCAGAGCCACTGTGTTCTTCTGGAAATAAGAGTAATGGAGAAACACCATGAGAATCCCAGTGCACCTAATAAGTATTCACAAAAGGGTAGAGGTTTTTGCGTGTTGTGTGTTGTTGTTACTGTTGTTGTTTAAGGGGGAGCATTGACTGCAGCCCCCCTGATCCAGGGGCAGTGAGAGCTGGGGGTGAGCCCAGGCCATGCTGGTTGGGTCTTCCCGGACCATCCTATGGGGATGCCCTGGCTGACTGCGAGGACCAGTGGAAGAGGTGTGTTTCTGGTCCCAGGCCCCACCCTCTCTTTGCCCCAGCCCACGTGCTCTGTGGCTCCAGGGCCACGTGACCTGGTAGGGAGGGCATCTCTGCCTGTGGCCAACACTCCCCCTCCTGCCAGGCCTCAGCTCTAACCTACAGGCCAATTTCACAAAGATTATCTGTCGGCCTTGGTTGGAGTTCAGCTCTGAATGCAAATACAGCCACAAGCCATTATCAAATCCACTGTGATTGTAAAGCTAATCCAGGATCCATGGGAAATATGCAAACCGATCTCCAACCAAGGAAACTCTCTTACCCCATCATTATTTGTAAACCTCTTTCCAGGGCTTCAGGCTTGGCTCTCGGAAGCCAGATACCCACATCTCTTCCAAGAGCACAGACCCAGGCAGAACGGGTGTTGATTTCATCAGCGCTGCTGCTGCTGAAAGTCCTTTCGAAAGCTCACTTAAGCTGTCTAACCTCAGCGTATTATTTTAGGATGCTGTTGGGCTTTTTTCTCCCCCGGTGCTTTTTCATCTGCAGTCATAAGATTTTACTGGGAGAGGACTTACAGCTGTCTAAATAGCCCTGTCTGTCTCATGCCTATAAAACAGTGTGCTGACCTAGATCGGTGTCCACTGCGGGCCAGCCCCTCGCCGGATCACTCAGGTTTATTTGGCAACTAAGTGACAAGGAGCATAAACATCATGCAGGCCACCTGGAGGGAACTGATCCAGCTTCTCCCCACTAGAGCTGAGAGCACCCTTCGTCGCATCTCTCCCTCTCCTTGTAGCTTGTCCTGCCGCATCCTGCATCCTCATTTCTGGCCGTTTCTTCTTCCTGCACTGTACGGCACTGGCTGACATTTCATGGAGAGTTCTAAGATTTAAACAACATGTGCAGACAGATGCACTAGGGAGGGCGAGTTAGGATGTGCTGGGTTTCCACGGGGAGCGAGCAACCAGATCCTACGTGATCAGCAGCCTCTCGGGACCTGTAGCTCAGAGAAGTCCAAAAGCTCCCCTGGCCTCCAAAGAGGAGGCGAGAGCGACACCTGAAACTCTTATGCCTGGACTTGGCTGGGCCAGAGAGAAGTTGAGAGAACCATGAGCGGCCAGGGCATGTGTTTGAAGTGCTTACGAAGGGGTGGTACTCACAGGTGGAAAGGCCAACAAGCTGAAGGTCAAGGGTGTCGGCCTCCTTCCCCTCCAATCGCAGACCTGCTTCTTACTCTCCCTGTAGGGGCTCTCGTGCCCTTCACTTCTGGTGTATCCCTCCAGAGTTTCTTGCTGTGTGTATAAGCAAATAGACCATGTATTCTGAGTTCCCCATATATTATTATACAAAAGGTACTGTAGTACCCAAAACTGTCATCCCTATAAGCAGATAAGACACATGATGCCCATTTCAAGCTCAAGTTCAGATAAACAAGGATGCATTTCCAGCATTAGTATATCCCATATATTGTTTAGGAGATGTTTATGCTAAAAAGGAAAAAAAAGAACACTTCTGGGCTCACATTTAACTGGCTGTCTTGTAGTCTCTTTTGCTCCAACTATAGCACGGTGCAGGAAATTGGGAGAGCAAAAGTCATCTACTTTCACCTGAGGATTTGCTTAACACAGAACAAGGTTGGGTCAGGTGGAGGATTAAACCCAGTCTGGTCAGGATGAGAGAACCTAGCTCTCCCCCATGTCTTCTCAGCTCCACAGAGCCAGGGTTTGTGCATCAGAGGAAGGTTTGCACACAAGGCACATTTGTTCCGTGAATTATAACTTGGCAAGAACATTGAGCACACTGATCCTGCTGAAGGCCTTTGGACACACGTGGTGGGAACCACAGCCCAGAAGGAAGCCGACTGGACTCCCCATTATGTTTTTCAGATTGATCAAAAGCAGTTCGACAAAATCCTTGATCTAATCGAAAGTGGGAAGAAGGAGGGAGCCAAGCTGGAATGTGGAGGCTCAGCCATGGAAGACAGAGGCCTCTTCATCAAGCCCACTGTCTTCTCGGAGGTCACCGACTCCATGAGGATTGCCAAAGAGGAGGTATGAACTGCAGCAGAACTCTGGTCCAGGGAGCCTCGGGGTAGGGGGCAAGCTGGGAAGGGCTTTGCAGTACAAATAGGAGTTTTCTCTTGGCCCCAGGGATCCCAGAAATCTTTATGAGGGGAGTATTCCCACCCCCCCCACCTCCAAGTTTCCCTCTCCTTTGGAGTTCTGGCAAACCCCAAGGGCTAGAGACCATATATAGAGTTTGTTCTAACCTCCTCCTTTCACTTCTCACTTCTCTTTTGTCTCTGGAAAGCAGCAATCTCTCTCTCTCATCTTCTAACATACCCTCAGGCTGACTTGGGATGTAGGGCAAGTTTACCAGGAATCCAGGCCTCAGGGTCCAGGGCATCTCCAGTCCCCCCAGGGCAAGCTAGAATTCTCTGTGGAGGTCTTCATGACTGGCATCTTTGGAAATGGTGGGAATTAAGGAGATTCCCCCCCCACCTCCACCCCCCAACCCTAGCCCCACTAGAGTGCAAATCTAACTTTGTCAACCATACTGTTGGACCCCAGGTGGTGGGGTGGTGGTATGTGGCCTCTTGGGAGACGTAAACAAGTGAATCACTGGCAAGGGTTTCCTAGCATGGGTATTTTATAGACTTTCTCCTTGCTATTTTTATGGGTTACTAACTGTACGTGTGATGGCATGAGATTCAGGTCTTTAAACCTCCCCATGGCTGAAGGTCCTGGGATCCTGGAAATGCTTTTCTGCAGGCTGGCACTGCCCTGCAGAGTTGGGATGGTGCCAAACATTGGCTGGGTCACAAGCTTCCTTCAGTTGCCCTTAAGTGGTTGGCCATTAGTGCTGATTTTCCTTTCCTTTTTGTGTCCTAGACTACAAGGAACATTGTCTCACTTTCTCCACACACACACACACACACACACACACGCACAAACACACGCACACATATACACACACCAGGAGTTATTTAGAAACATGTTTAAGGTGTCTTCCTTGTGAAAAACACAGACCAAGAGGTGGGGTCACACACTGTGCCTATAAACTCCATTTGCAGTCATTATCCAGCTAGAGCTGGTGAGAGGGGCCCCCTGGGTACCCACACATGTCAGTGTTACTCCAAAATTCAAGATTCTCAGAAGCCATCATGCCCACTGGCCCATGAGAGATCGTAAATCCAGCATACAATTCTTGTTATTTTTTTTTCTCATTCTGGTCTTTCCCATAAGCTTTCAGGCATCACTGTGTGGAGGGTCTTTGACAGTCTTTCCCGGCCCTGGCTTCATGCCCTGTGTGCACCAGGGGTCTGTGGAAAAGCATGACATAAAGGAATGACCAACTCAGAGCATACATGTTTGACCCACGCAGGCCTCTCACTGCCATTCTTGCCATTAATCGCAGATCTTTGGACCGGTGCAGCCAATACTGAAATTCAAAAATATTGACGAAGTGATCAAAAGAGCAAATAGCCTTGAATATGGCCTCACAGCTGCTGTGTTCACCAAAAACCTGGACAAAGCCCTGAAGCTGGCATCTGCCCTAGAGTCTGGAACTGTCTGGTGAGTGGTGTGTTTCTGCTCTCCTGAGCGGCTGGCGTGCCTGCTTCATTCTGCTGATTCGCAGAGAGCTGCTAGCTGTAAGCTCTGTGCCAGGCACTGACTGGGCACTTCGCCTGCCTTGCGGTGTAGGGTCTGTTATCATGTTTAATTCACAGGCAAGGGACTGGACTCCAGCAAGACCGTCTTTCCCAGGGTCACACAGCTGAGTGTGGCAAGATGGGACTGGAAGCAGGCTGTCCCTCTCTGGTGCCGGGTTCTTGACCAACAGCCTGGCCCACCCACTTGAACACCACCCCCTCAGCTCTCTTCCATTCTGATTTTGAAAGCAGTGCCCGCTCTTGTGCCAAGTGCAGATGCACCCCCTGCTTCATCAGTCACCCTGCAGGTTACTCTGTCCTCATTTTATTTTATTTTTTTTTTTGAGACGAGGTCTCGCTACTTTTGCCCATGGAACCACAGGCTCTCGTTGCCCGGGGTACCACAGACTCAAGCAATCTCCAGCCTCGGCTTCCCAGGTAGCTGGGATTACAGGCGCACACCACCATACCCAACTATGTTTTTGGAACTAGGTCTCGCTATGGGTCCCAGGTGGGACTCAAACCGCAACCCCTCGCCCTGGCTGCTTCATAGACTGAAGCTTACAGGCACAAGCACCATGCTGAGCCCAACTCTGTCCTCATTTTAAAGCTGGAAGGATGGGATAAGGATGAGCTGGGGCTCAAGGAAGCTGGGGAACAAGCCCAGAGACTCAGAACTGTGAGGACAGGTCTGTCTCGTTTCAAAACAAAATCTTTTTCCCCAGTGCATTCATATTTCTCTCCTTTTTTTATTCCCTTTGCCCTTTTTCCTATCCCAATGAAAAGCTTTAGATACCAGCTGACCCTGGAAGAGCAGGGGTTGAACCATCCACCTATAGGCCGTCCACCTATGAATTGGGTCCACCTAAGGGCAGGTTTTCTGTAAACATGATGTCAGCTTTGTGTCGAGCAGCGTAGCCCGGAGCTGTAAATGTGTTTTCTCTCCCTTGGTGTTTTCTTCAGACCATTTTTCTTTTCTCCGGCTGCCTTTCTTGTAGGAAAACAATCGACTATGTAGAACATGTACACACCCCCCAAATATGTGATCATCAGTTATTTATAGCATTCGTCAGGCTTCCAGTCGATAGCAGGGTATTGTAGTCAAGTCTGGGGAAGTCAGAAGTTATTCGAGGATTTTCAACTTTGAGGGGAGTTGGGCCCCCAAACCCCCATGTTTCTCAAGGGTCACCTGCATGTTAGTATATTCCAATTGGAGGTCCTGGCGGGCAGAATGAGATGGCAGGACTTGAAAGCACACGTTCTCATGATTAGAACTTAGACAAAACACCATCCGCTAAGCAATGCCGGGCATGGGGGCCTCCTAGCCTAACACTCCATGTCCAGCTGAGCTGTCCAGGTGATCATGAGCTCTTCCCTTTCTCCCTCTAGGATCAACTGCTACAATGCCATCTATGCACAGGCTCCCTTCGGTGGCTTTAAAATGTCGGGCAACGGCAGAGAACTGTGAGTCTTCTGTGTGTCCCCACTTCGGGTGGGGAGTCAGCTGCAGGGTGGTGGCCTGTGCGACAGCTACTGACCCTTTCTGGTTAGGCTGCATCAGACCTGCCGCATGGACGAGGCCCCTCCCTCTTTACCCGGCCTGGAGTCCACTATCCCCTCTGCACTGCTGTCTTTCCACCTCTGCCCTTCCCCACCCTCCATCTCCTCCTCAGGCCCCAGCACCACCTCCCAGCACCCTTCCCTCATAGGCGAGTTCAGTGGGCCCTCACCCAGGCTCACAGGATGGGGCCACGGGCAGACTGAACGGTGAACTTGCTGGCAGATGGAGAATGGGATTCCTCACATGAGCCCCTCCCCAGGCAAAGACGATGGTCTTTCTGTTCCTTCTGCTTCCTGAGCTCCCCAGAGACTCCAGAGATGGACTCTGGGTGACTGGCTCCTCCTGGGCCCTCATGGTGCCATCCAACCCACCTTGTACCCTTCAAGGCTACCTTCTGTCTTGTCCTTTTGGGAAATGAGCCCCACGGGCGTGGACGATAAATGGGCCCTCTTGCACCTGGCCTGAGATAAAAGGCCCAGGCACAGAGCAGAAAGGGTGCCCTGGGGGTGGACACTGTGGTTCCCCGCTGGGCGCTGCCTTCTCCCTCTCAGTCCTTCTTGGTGCTGCTCAGACTTTTACTAGCCGCCGTGGACAAACAGCTTAAGGGCTCAGCCTTGCCAGGGGTCTGTGTGTGACTCCATGCTGGGTGGTTCCAGGGCTTCTCAGAGAGCTCCCAGCTCTTCCATCTAAACAGTTGGTATTATTTATACACAAACGCACTGCCTCGGGCTTCCTGTGCATCGTCCACTGGGAACACCCCGTGCTGCCCTCGGCCTGGGCAGTGCCCCTGCCAGAGGCTTCCTAAAGACAGAAGAAAGAACAGAACTGACTCCCATCCTTGAGCAGATGCCATTGGCCAGTCTCCATGGCCTGGGGGTCCCTTTCCCCATCTCACCCCTCTTTCCAGTTCTCCTCCTGATTCGTGGCAGCCCTAGAGTCAGCTGAACATCTGAGTGGAGCCATTAGACTCCCCCTAATTCCTGTGACTGGTTTCCCCTTGCAGGAACCCCAGTAAATCCTTGCCCATGAGGACCCTAAACAAAACCTATTCGGTGAGCCTCTGTTCTTTCCTGGTTCATCCCACCTGGCCACCTGAGAGGGGTCTGGACCCCGGCTGGCTTCACCTGGGTCCTCTCCTGGCTGGGGTCCTCTTCAGGAACCCCCAACATCAGTAGTGCTGGAAGAACTGGCATTTGCTGAGAGTGGGTGGGTTTTGTCCCGGTGCCCTGTGCATGCGTGAGCGCATCGTCCCAGCAGCTGTCCCCCCCTCCCGCCTGGCAGCTATCGGTCAGCTCAGGCTGCTCCCACAGAACCATGTGGACCACGGTCCTCAGCGACAAACCTTCCTTCCTCCCAGTTCTGGAGGCTGCAAGTCCAGGACCAAAGGGCTGGCTGGCACAGCGTCTCTGAGGCCCAGCTGTCCCTCCCTGCGTCTTTACCGTGGAAGGGGCTGGGAGCTCTCTGGGGCTCCTTTGGAAGGGCATTTAATCCCGTTCTTGAGGCCTTCCCCATCCTGATTAATCACCTCCTAAAGGCCCCACCCCCCAAACCTTGAGACTGAGCTTCTGTGGGGCTGGGACCACAGCCGTCCATTGCTGATGGTGCTGCTGCCTCCCCCCACCCCCCCCCTTAGATGAAGAAACCAGAGACACCCAGGGAGATGCAGCACCCTTCTCGGCTCCCCCTGCCAGTCAGCGGCAGAAGTTGGGGCTGAACCCGTGAGCCCCCCACACCGCAGTCACGGGGCGCTGACAGGCCCTTAGTGGACAGGCCTCATCCCTGGGAGGGGGACCACCTGGATGAAACCAGCCCGGCCACACGTGGCCAGCCATCTCCCCATGGGCAGAGGACCTAGACTCTCTCATGGTCCTCCCTCTGCATGACCCTTAGTCCCCAAGCAGCGTCCTTGGCTGTGGGGGCTGTGGCCAAGGTATGCATGCCCACCTTGCATCCAGTAAGGCACACCCACTTCTGCTCCTTGCCCACCTTGCTCTCCCCTCCTGAAAGCCCTCTCCACCCCTCCCCACACCCCTGCCCAGCTCAGGCCCCAGCTGAGTGTTCCCTGAGCAGGACCCATAATTCATCTTGTCCTTACTCACAGCAGGGACTTTTTTCAATGTCTGGTTTTTTGACCCTTGGCATGGATTTTTCCAAGGTTTCACATCAAGTCCCTTAACATAAATCAAAAGGAGCCTGGAAACTGACTTGAAAGCCAATTTCCATCTTCAGTTGTCTCTAATGAATGTCTTCATGTTGCAATAAGTTCCCCTTTTCCATGTTGGAGCTTGGCGAGGTGAATTCCATGGTTTTCCCCATCCACAATCACTGGGGCTGAGCTGGCAATCGGCCGCCCACCCACAGACCCCTGGGAACAGGTTCCTCTACAGATTGGGGGGGTAGTATTGGCCATTTCTCCTCCTCCTGGGCACTTTGTACTTTTTTGTTTTGGAAAATTGTACTTTTTTGTTTTGCAGCAGTAACAATAATGCAGCATCATTTGGAGCAAACTCCAAAAAGTCTGCATAGTAGAGATGTGTGGAAAAGCAAGGTCTCCCTCCTTGACCCTCAATCTTGTTGGTTTAAGATACCCCTATTCAGTTGTTTTGTTTATTCATTCACCCACTGGGAAAATATCTCTATCTCCTGAGCATCTTTGATGATCCAGGAACCTGCAAGACTCTGGCAGGAAGCAGCGGACCTGATAGTACCACCTTCCTCTCTTTCACCCCTGGGGAGGGCTAATGGGAGAAGGGCTGGGCCCATGGATGCCCTCAAGGGCCAAGCAGTCATGACTCAGTGAGAAACCAGTCAAGAGACGCTACAGTGGGTCCAATAAGGGCAGTAGGAACTTGAACTTGGGATGTGAGGAATACAAGAATCAGATGATTCATGTCCTCAACTTTACAGGAATGATTTAACACTAGACTTATTATTGTGTGCTAATTCAACATGATTTCATCACTTGGTTTGTTTCTCTTTTCTTTACCAAGTTGATAAATCATTGACTGCTTTCAATTTTTATCATGCGACACTCCATACTTGGTTTTAATAGTTATTGTGCAGTTCCTATGCCTGCAATGGGAGCACATCCATTCATTCTTTTCTGTTTCCAAGAATAGGAGCAAAGTCCTTATTCTTGAGAATACACTTCACTATTCCTTCATTCTTTTTTTGGTGGTCTTGTATGATGGACTTTTGTGTTATTTTCAGGGGCTGTGCCATTCAAGTCATGATGATGCTTTCCCCTGTACATCAACTTTCATACACTTGCATGTCTGACACAGCTAGTCTGACACAGGAAGCATGACCTCACAACTATTTGATTTTGTGTTTCTTTAAATATGAGGCGATTCAGCAACTCTTTGATATTTATTGCTAGTCAACTGCTTATGTGGGTTCTTTGTTATTTTTCCATTTCATTGCTTGTGGATTTTTTATTGATTCGTAAGAGCTCTTTGTATGGAAAGGAAAATTGTACTTGCTCACAGAGTTGTAAATATTACTTATTTTATACTTTTTAGTGGTTTTTTTTTTTAAGAGTTACCTGTTTTGCAAAAGTTAAAGTTAACCTACATACAGCCTTTATAGTTTCTGCTATGTTTAGAAAGGGTTGCAAAACAATTCAACCATTATTATGGATTCTTGAACAATTTGTTTAAGAACTATTTAGGAAATTAACCCCAAAATCTCAGCAACTTATTGATAATAAAATATACTACTTTGTATTCTTCACTTTTTACCTAGCACACAGTAGGTGACCTATAGGAATCATCTCTATTCATTATAATTACAAAGAGGTGATGCTATTTCCATCTAACAATTAATAACTTTGAGGCTCAGAGGAAGTAAAGTACCTGCCTAAACTACATACTTCTAAGCCAGTGACTTTCCACTCTGCATTGCAGCAGAATCTCATGCCTGTTAATCCCCTGACTTTCTAAATACAGACTTCTGAGCACCACCCTATATCCAATAGCTGTCTTTGCCACTATAACAAATTCCCATAGAATTAGTAGCATAAGCAACATAAAACCACTGGAGAATAGTTCTGCAGGACAAAAATCTGATAGGATCTGACTAACTAACATCAAGGTATCTACAGGACTGCACCTCTTTCTGGAGACTCCAGGAGGGAATTGTTTTCTGGCCTTTTCTAGCTTCTAGAGGCCTCCCACAATCCCTGGCTGGTGACCCCTGCAAAGGCAGCTCTCTCACAGCCTGCTCCTGCAGATGCCTTTCCTTTGAATTCTCCTTCTGTCTCTTTCTGTACTTTCAAGGATCCTTTGGCCCCATGAGACACAGGATAACCTCTCCATTCTAAGGTCAGCTCATTAGCAACTTGACTGTTCTTCCAATAGTAATTGGCTTATTAATAATCATTGCCATTGTTGCTCCATGTGACAGAAGAGGAAACTGAGAATCGGAGAAGTTAGTGAGTTTGTTCAAGGGCATATTCACAGACTGGTCTGTGGGCAGACATCACCCTGATGTCATGAAGTCAGGCCCTGGAGCACTTAGAGGAGGTGTAGGTTAAATAGTGCAGCACTTATATTGTGTGAACTGAGACTGCAGCATGGGGCTAAGCGATGAGAATCCAGGAGAGTGACTGCCTGGGCTGAGGGATGGGAGCTGAAGAGCCAGTGCTTTGGAGACAAGAGGAGGAGGGGGTGAAAGCAGGAGCTAGCTTGGGGGGCATCTGAGAGTTAGCTGTTTTATAAGAGAGGATTACTGGAGAGACTGGCAAGCAAGAGTGAGTCCTCTGTGGATGGTAAAGAGGTTGGCCTTGATGGAGTGGCCAGTTAGGAGCAAGGGAGCAGGGAGGGCAGGGTGTCCTGGGAGTGGAAGGAGGACTAGTTCTCAAGGAGGGGAGACCTTGCATAGAAAATAAAATGAAGAGCCTCTCATGTTGGAAGCTAGTGCTCTCACAAGAATGACGGCAGTGGGGGTGTAGAGGTAGGCCCAACTACAGAACATACTGCAGGTGAAGGACTGAGGGGAGCTAAAGATCACTTCTTCATGGCCAGTCGTCTGGGAGGTGGAGTGTACCCAGCAGTGCCTGAGGGATGAGATGGGCAGTCACAGGGACTGGAATGGCGCACAAGGGGTGCAGACTCAGAATCTGGCAGTTGCTAGTGTAGACATCCTGGGCTTGGGAGTAGCCCCTCCCTTTGCAAGACTCCAGGGCCCAACTCACTGCTCCTGGGAGTTTTCCCTAAGTTGTAGAGGAAGCAATACCTGGCACGTGTCTCCTTCCTTCTCACCTCTTGGTTCAAATTCCAGAGACATTCAGACAGGAACCTTAGACAGTGGATTGAATTTTCTCTAGGAATTAGAGATTTGAGCAGAGACTCCTGATGCAGTGAATGTTGGGGGGGGGGGGGTTCGTGCAAACTTTGCTGTTTAATGAAATAAGTAAATCTAGATTAATCAGCCCAGGGCTAAGGGTCCTTGTTCAGGGCGTTACAGTCATGGAAACTCTGACTCAGACCAAGTGTTTTCTTCTCGTCCTGGTTAAGTCTTTGGTAAAGTCTTTTCACCACTGTAAGTCATGACCGTCCTTAGCGAATTTAATTCCACCTGCATCTTCATGTCCCGTTTTCCACGTAACCTGATACAGTCACAATTTGGAGAGACCGGACACCTCTGTGGGGGTGGTGGGCACTGTTCTACCGGCTGCAGCAGGACTGGGGAGGCCTGAGAATCGGTGTTTCCAGTGAGTTCTGAGGGGACACTGAGGGTGACAGGCTGGAGACCACACTTTGAGACCCGCTGGTCTAAGGGATGGCGGTTTCTGTCCCCAACCTTCCTAGCCACAGTCTCCGGTGGCCCCTTCCCCCAAGCAAGTGCACATTTTCTTTGCTTAACGGCAGAGCAAGTGTCCTAGAGGCCTTCCAACCTAGCAGGTCCTGAGCTGGGCTGATGCCTGAGACGGGGCTCCTGGGGGCTGCCCGGAGAAACCCAAGAAGCCAAACACCAAATAGTGCACAGCAGGCACACAAATTTGGAGGCAGAGGCCGGGGGCCTCTCCTGGGGCGCCTCTGAAGGCCCTGGCTGCCCCGGCTGACTGTCCGTCCTGGTCAAGGATGGCTCTTGACATGGACCAGCTTCAAACCAGCTGCTCTGTCGCTGCGGGCTCTGGGATCAGCTCCAGGGGCCCCCGTGTTCCTGCCCCTCCGGGAGCCTCTGGCCCCCTCCTCAGCAAATAGCCTGGGCCGCTGCCTCTTCTTCCTCTGCTGGTGGCTCGGAGTTGC
>PVHY01028519.1:0-15138 GCA_004024945.1 Uropsilus gracilis | reverse complement strand
GGGGCTCCTATATTTTCTTAATAAAGATGCAGTTCATGACTTCAGCACTCCCACACTTGGGGTCCGGAGAGCTACGCCCCCTAGGGGGTCCCCAGAAGATTCTGGTCAGCTCCCAATCTGTTCCTCCTGCGGGGGGCCAAGAGCTCAACTTGCAAAGATCTATATTACAAGTTTCTCATCTCTGAGATGGGCTCCCACAAATATCAAAATTGGATGATGACTCTTGGAGAAAGGCACCCTAAGGCTCCTAGAAGAGTAATTTGGCAATTTAAAATAGCAGGGAAATAGGAAGCTCACATATTTTTAACATCAAAAATATATATGGTTTTCTAAAATACTGTCCAAACTGAGGAATAATATTTCTCTACGCTGAAGATAACTTAAGATGTGCACTAATAACATTTCCTTGTAAGATAGTTTCTCATTTTTCTGATCAAGCGCTGCTATATTGCATTAAGGGACTAATACCTGTCTAAAGAGATTTTTCTTCCACCTGTAAGAATTTGAGAATTAGAACAACTTCTTACGGTAGATTTTAGAATATGAATAATAAAGCTTTAATATGTATAGGATATGTTATATGCTATACCTACAGAAAATAAAAAGTTATTATATCCTAAGTTAGGAAGAAATTGAGAATTAAATAACTTTTAAGAGGAGCCTAGTTGAAACAGAAATCTGTCATTTAATATTTTCAAATATACTACTTTGAAATAAAAGAAATTAAAATCCATAATGAAAATTATAGAGGAAAATAATACATGATTTAATCTGAATTGTTTCAGTGAACATAACTACTGAGACACTGAACCAGAAAATCTAATTTATATCTGTGGATTCATGATCCTAATTCACATCCAAATCAAATTCTTCCACTCTGAATTTTCCATATTATGATGTTCATTGAAATATTTCTTAGATCATTGTAGATAGTTGAACAAAAAGCACTGCCAGAGTCAAAGGCAGTCAAAACTTCATGAATTGAAATCACTATGTGGCATTGAAAAAGTGGTTTAAATTACAGGGAAAATTACCCTCTTGGAAAAGAGGAAACAATTAAGACAAATAGCTAGATAAAAGAATTTGGTGACACTAGCCATTCTGTCAGGTTAATTGAGAAAGAATTTATCTCATGGATGTCTAGCATATTGCCTGAGATACCAGATATATGCTACGTGGTAATAAAATGAATGAATGAAGTATCACCTATTATGTACATGGTATTCTGAACTAGTGGAGAGTCGATCTCTCCACACTTACAAATATAATATCAGGAAACATTTTAAATACATTCATGAGTTTAAGAGAAAGAATCTCTGGATGCTCATAGTTATATTTTGGCACTCACACAGAAGATGATATGGTTGTTGGTTGAGATAAAACTGGAAATTGCTTAAGGTATCATCAAAGAAGCCTACAACTAGTCAGGATGGTAACGTCTCTCCTTGGGACTCTCAATATTAAAAACATGTGCTATCAATTAAATTGTGTCCCTTCAAAATTCATATACTGAATTTCAATACCTTAGAATGTGATTTTATTTTAAGATAGGTCTTTTATCGAGTAATCAAGTTAAAATGAGGTCATTCATTTGAACCCTCTCCAATATGACTAGTATCATTAAAAGGACTAGTTTGTGGGCCAGGCATGGTGGCACATGCCTGTAAGCAGCAACCTAGGGAGCTGTGGCAGGGACCAGGAATCGCGGTTCAAGTCCCGCTCGGGCAACATACGAGATCTAGCTCCAAACCAAACCAAACCAAACAAAACTGGGTGTGGTGGCACACACCTGGTATCCCAGCTACCTGGGAAGCTGAGGATGAGGATTGCTTGAATCTGTGGTACCACGGGCAATGTGAGCCTGCGATTCCACAGGTAAAAAAACAAAAAGGACTAATTTATACAAAGGAAACATAAACAAGCAAAGATGATGTGAAGAGAAGTAGGAAGAAGACTACTATCTGCAAATCAGGGGAAGAAGTCTGACTTACAAAGACAAGAAATCTGAATAAACCTACAGTCATTAACTAAATGGAATTAACAGTTAAAAAAAACAAAAATAAAATGCAATTATGGGAAATTTACTCTGCCAAAATAGCAATCAGGTCACAGAGTTACAGGTAAACTCCATCTTATGATGAAGGGACAGAGAAACTCTATGTAGTCTGAAGCATAGAAAATCAAAATCCCTCTAATGGTTTCTTTAAACATTAAAAATATAAATTACATTAATATATTAGAAAGAAAAATTAAGGTAATCTTTTACAGGAACATAAATTCAGGAGTCTTAAATAGTGAAATATTTGCATACAAAATCCAACAACGTATGTGAAAAAAAAATATTCAAGTTTGGTTCATCTGTAAAAAAGAAAATTATGGATGGTTAAATTAAAATATTAACTTACTACATTTCTAAATTAAAGAGAAAATCACAAAGCAGTATCACTACATTCAGAAGCATTATATAAATATAGTCTTTTAGATTGAGGTAATGGTGGATTACATCACTTCTTGTCTTTTGAAATTTTAGTATAACTCCCTTATGTTTCACCACAGCACATCCACCAAAAAATTACCCAGAGTCCACTACCATAGATCACTGTGCATTCTCCCCACTTTGTTCCTGTCTCTCCTCCTCCTTACTCAACTCTGGATACCTCGGTTAGTCAGATTTCAGGAATTAGTTTCAGAGTTTACTTTTTTTCTGACCATTTGATTTCTCTATATTCCATGTATCATGACAGAGTTTCTTTCTCCTTCTGACTGACTTTGCTTAACATAGTTTTTCCTGGTTCCATTCATGTTGTCATGAAAGGTAAAGATGTATCATTTTAATAGCTGAGTCATATTCCATTGTGGACAAATAACACATCTTTCTGACCACTCATCTGTTTGGGGGCATTTCATTACTTGACCATTGTAAATAGTGCAAGTTGCCCTTTTAATGTTTTCTATTCTCAGGTAGATCCCAAACAATGGAATTGCTTATATGGATTTTATTGTATATCTACTTTTAACATCCTGAGTAATCTTCATTCTATTTTCCATGGGGTTAGCACTAATCTACATTCCCAACAGAATAAGAGGGTTCTATTTTCTCCACACCCCCACCAGCACTTGTTGTTTCTGGTCTTTTTGATATGGTCCATTCACACATGATTGAAATGGTATTTCATAGTTTTGACTTGCATTTATCTGACCTTAAGTGATGAACATTTTTATGAAACTGTTAGCCTTATGTAGGTTTTCTTTGGTGAAGTACCATTTTAGCTAGTCTTCCCATTGCTTTGATTGAGTTTTTTTAATTGAGCTGTATAAGATATTCATAGATTTTTTAATTTATTGATTATATACATATATATTTCTTGCATCATTTTATAACCCATTATTCTTCCACCACCACATTATCCATGTACTATCACCATGATCCCTTGTGCTCATCCCTCTCCTAATTTCCCCCTCCCTACCTCTTCTCTTTTTCTGTATACTTTAGTTCTGTTAGCAGCTTGCTAGTTTTAAATTTTTCTTGTTTTTTTGTTTGTTTTCCCTATATCCCACATATAAGTGAGACCATCTAGTATTCATCTTTTTTTTTTTTTTCCGGCTTATTTCCTTTAGCACAGTTCCTTCTAGCTCTATCCATGCCACAAATGACATGAGTGTGTCTTTTTTGATTGCTTAATAACATTCCACTGTGTAAATATACCACAATTTTCTGATCCATTCTTCTGTTTTGAGGCATTTGAATTATTTCCATATCCTGGCTATCATAAATAGTGCTGCAATATCTATTTGTTGATCTTTTATATCAGTCTTTGACAGCTGTATGATTTTTAATATTTTGTCCCATTCAATTGTGTGTCTTTTAATATCAGTTTCTTTTGCCATGCAAAAGCATTTTAGTTATATGTAATTCCAGTTGTTTATATACTCTTTTGTTGCTGTTGAAGTTGGGTCTGCAAAGACTCACTGAAGCTTATGTTGTGAGTTTTGCCAATGTTTTCTTTATGTATTTTATAGTTTCAAGTCTTCTATCCAATTTGAGTTGATTTTTATGTAGGATGAGATAGTGATGCAGTTTCAGAATTTTGCATGTAACTGTCTGATTTTTCCAACACCGATGAGCATGACTCTTTTATCATAGATTATATTACTTATAAGCATAAGTGTGGATTTTTTTCTAGTCTCTGCATTCCATTGGTCTCTGTGTGTATGTTTTTTTTTTCTTTTTTAGTTCCAGTACCACGATTTTTAATTACTATAACTTCATTGCATCATTTGCAGTTTGGAAGTGTAAACCACAATTCTTCCTCTATTTTCAAGGTGTTCACTGGTTCCATATAAATTTCAGTAGTGTTCTTTTTTTTCTTTAAAAATGACATTGAAATTTTTATTGGTATTACATTGAATTTGTATATTGCTTTGGTTAGGATAGTCATTTCAACAATGTTAATTGTTCCAATTCATGAGCAGTGATTATATTTCCATTTTTTTTGTGTGTGTCTTCTATTTCTTTCCTTGATGTCCTATAGTTTGTATAGGTCTTTTTCTCTTTTGATAGGTTTACTCTTAGTTATTTAATATTTTTGGTATGATGGTAAATGAATTTTTTTTTTGTTATTGCTCTTTTATTTCATTGCTTGCATATTGGAAGCATATTGATTTTGCATATTGATTTTCTGTAATGATTTTATAGCCTGCCACTTTGTTGAACTGATTCATTGTTTCAATTAGTTATTCGGTGGAATCATTAAATTTTTCTCTATATATATTATCATGCCATCTACAAAATAATGATAGTTTTCTTAATCTGTATTTCTTTTATATCTACATATCCTTCTTTGCTTATTTGCTCTAGCTAGAGCTTGCAATGCTGCCTTGAACAGTAGGGGTGAGAGTTAATATCCCTGTCTTTTATCAGATTTTAGTGAAAAAAGATTTCAGTTTTTCTCCACTGAGAATGATGTGAGCTGTGAATTTCTTCTAAGTGGCTTTTATTATGCTAAAGCATGTTTTACTTATCCCCAGTTTTTCAAGAGCTTTCATCATAAATGGATGTTGAATCTTACAAAATATTTTCTCATCATCTATTGATATGATTATGGTTTTTATTTCCCTTTTGTTTATGTGGTAAATTATGTTGATTGATTTTCTGATGTCCCTAGTATAACTCCTACTTGGTTGTGGTGTATAATACTTTTAATGTACTGTTGATTTCAATTTCCTAATATATTATTGATATTTTTGCATCTGTGTTCGTGAGCAAAGTTGATCTATAGTTTTCTTTCTTTATATTGTCTTTGTTTGATAATGTAGGCATTACAAAATGTATTTGGGAGTATTTCTTAATTTTTTGGAAGAGATTGTACAGGATAAGGGCATCTTTGAAGCTTTGTTAGATCTAATTTATGAAGCTATCTGGTCCTAGACATATTTTTTTCAATACTATTTCAATTTCCTTGCTGTGGTTGCCTTCTCAGTTTTTCTATTTCTTCCTTATTCTCTCTTGGATGATTGTGTAATTCTAAGAATTTTGTCTATCTCTTCTAGGTTATTGAACTTATTATCATATAAATGTTCATAGTAGTCTCTTACTATGTTCTGAATTTGTGCAGGGTCTGTTATAACTTCCTTTTCATTTCCTAGAGTTTTCACCTTTATTTTCTTAGTGAGCCTTTCTAGAGGTTTGTCTATGTTGTTTACATTTTTGAAGATACAGCTTTTTGTTTCATTATTCTTTTGGATTGTCTTTGATTTGTATATCATTTATTTCTGCTCTAATATTTATTATTTTCTTTCATGTACTCTCTTGATTTTGGTTCTTTTTCTATTTCCTCAAGGTAGAAGATATGATTGTTTATTTGAGATCTACCTTATAATCTTGATGTGGACCCATATTGTCATATAACCCAGGACCACTTTTGCTGCATCCCACACATCCTGGAATAATATATCCTCATTGTCATTTTTCTCAAAATATTTTTTATTTCATTATTAACCCAGTAGTCTTTCTATTTTTTCTTTTTCTTTTTTTCATTCTTTAAATTTCTTACAACATCAGCAAATAGTTGTTGGAAAGCCTTCCCCTCCCCCTGCCACCCCCTCCCCTCACTCAGAACCTGCTCTCCTTCTTTGTTGATCTATGTTAAGTCCATTGGTCTCTCCCTTTCCTGTGGCAGTATCCTTTTGCTGGGTGAGGGACTGTGTTCCTGGGACATGGGAAATCATGCTGGTAGGTTTTTAGTCTTAGATTTGCATTGGGCAGTCAGTCCATGCCCATTTGAAGTCTATCAATATCTTCTCATTGCTATCTTTTCCAATCTGTTCTCTGTGGCATTTTGCTGTATTTTTGCCTTATAGCTCTGCCCTCTGGCTTAGGGGGCCTCACCCACAGCTGTTATCAGTAAAGAAGTTACTCATTGTGGAAAGGCAACTGTTGATGACCTTTGCAAATCATTTTTTTCTCCCTCAGTTTGCTGCTTTACTGTGAAGCTGATGCTCTGGCTCTGTGGCCTTCCTCTCCCCTGAAATGGGGAGGGGCATCTTGCTCTCTTAGTTGGTGTATCAAAACAGAATTATGTCTCATTCACTCCTGGTGAGGTTGTAGGTGTGATTCTGTGATAGGTCATCATCATGGTCATTTCTCTGTCCATTATGCAATGACTTTCTTGATACTTATTTTCTTGCATCCTGCTCAGATGCGTGGGAAGGATCTTTAACTTGTCCCCACTCATTCTATGTTAGTGTTTGTATTCTTTGTTTCTTCTTATTCCTCCTGAGGACTAAGGAGAGTGAGGGTAAAACAGAAGGGGCATGTTGCCCACCCCCTCTCTACCTGCCCCCCACTCTGCCAGCACCCTAACAGGGTCCAAGCATATGGGGTGCCCATGCACCAGCCAACTTGATCCCACCCAGGACAGATCCCTAGCTCTCACCCAGCTTCCAGGACAAAGGCAGAGGATAGCCAGCATGCATGGTGTGGGGGCAGTAAACAGCCAAGGAGGGCCAGCTACCAGGCACCGGGGCCTGGAGGCTCCATGTGCCAGTAATCCAGTAGTCTTTTAGTAATGTGTTCTTTGGTCTCCATCAATTATATATTTTCACTAATTAATTTTAAAGTTGATTTCTAGTTTGTTACCATTATGATCAGAGAAGACACTTGGTAAGATTTCACCTTTGTGAGTTTGTTGATATTTGCCTTGATTCAATATTTGATCAATTCTGAAAAATGTGCCTTTAAAAAAAGTGTGTATTCTTTCTGTTTTCCTGCACTACAGTGCCTTATAAATGTTTCTTAGGCTCATGAATTCTAATTTCTTTCTTTTCTTTTCTATTCAGTGTTGAGGAGGATGCTTGATTCTTTTAGATTATTAATTATTTTTCTTAAATTACTGCATTCCCTTTAGTTCTCCCATTACCATATTACCCAGGAATCTCACCATATTCCCTTGTGTTCATCCCTCCCCTGTTTTACCCCCCTCCCTCCTCTTTTACTATATGCTTAAATTCAATGATCAGCTTGCTAGCTTTGGCATTTTCTTGACACTTTATTTTGTTTCTCTATATTCCACATGTAAATGAGACTATTCAATATATCTTTTTCTTTCTGTCTAATTTCAGCTAGCATAATCCCTTCCAGCTTCAACCACGTTGCTGCAAATGGCATAAGTTTGTCTTTTTGGTCACTAATAATCCATTGTGTAAATATGCCACAGCTTTTAATCTATTCATCTATTTGGAGACATTTGGGTTGTTTCCATAACCTGGCTACTATAAATGTGCTGCAATAAACATAGGAATGCAGATTTCCTTTCAAATTAATGGTCTTTTTTTTTTTTTTTTTTTTTTGGTCTTTGGTATATTCTTAGGTATGGAATCACTGGATCATATGGTAGATCCATTTTTAATGTTCTGAGGAACCTCCCCATGACTTTCCATAGTGATTAGAACAGTTTATATTCCCACCAGTAATGTAAGAGAGTTCTTCTATTTCCACATCTTTTCCAGCATTTGTTGTTTCTGGTGTTTTTTTTTTTTTATTTGTTTGTTTGTTTTTTTAATGTGAGTCATTTTCACTGAAATGAAGTGGTATCTCATTGTTATTTTTGTCTGCCTAATGCTTTTATTAAGACTATTATGTGCTTGTTTATTTTCTGTCTAGTTGATCTGTGCATTGATGAAATGGGATGTTGAAGTCCCTTGAAACAATTGTGTTTATTCCTGTGAGTCTTTTCAGAATTAATGTGATTGCCTAACATATTATGGTGTTCCTCCACTTGGTGAGTATACATTGACCAATCTTATGTCCTCATGATATACTTTTTTCTTAGTCATTATAAAATTTCTCTCCCTGACTTTTGTTACCTTATTTAACTGGAAATTTACCTTGTCTTATATAATTATGACTGTCCCTGCCTTTCTTTGGTCCCCTTTACATGTCAGATATTTTTCCAACACATTGAATTTATTTTTGGAGGCACAAGAAAGTTGGATTGTTTTCTAGTGCAACCAAATACTCTGTCATTAAATTGATGACTTCAGTTCATTTACATTCATAGTGATTACTGATATGTGAAAGTTTGTTTTTGTCATTTTGTCCTTAATTTTGTGGTTCTATTTAGCTATTTCATTGTCTGCCTCTGTCTATATTCATCTCTTTGGTCTATTATGAGAACTCTTTTCAATGTTTCTTGGAGGGAAGATCTAGTGTTTGCAAACTCCTTCATTTTCTGTTTGACTGAGAAGGATGTTTTCCTTCCCTCATATCTTAAGGAGATGTTGCAGAATACAGTACTATTGATTGGTTTTAACTTTAAGTATTTTGATATCCATTCCATTCTCCTCTTGTCTAGCATTTCTTTTTTTAAAAAAAATAATATATATATTATTTATATATATATTATATTTTATATTATTTTATATTATTATTTTATATAATTATTTTTATATAATATTTTATATTATATATATATATATTTCACATCATTGTGATCCCTGGGAGTCACCTACCACCTCCCCTCCCTGGCGACTCCAGTTGGTCCCCTCCCCAGTCTTGTACTTTCATTTGGCTGTCCATATATTAGTGAAACCATTTGGTTTCTGTCTTTCTCTTTTTGACTTGTTTCTGCCAATGTTTTCTTCTCGATACATCCATGTACCAAAAAAATCATCAAATTTGTCATTATTAATTGATGCATAATATTTCATTGTGTATATATAAACCACATCTTTTTCGTCCAGTCCTCTCTTGGGGCATTTGGGTTGTTTCCAGGTCCTTGCAATTATAAATAGTGATGCAATAAACATCTGAGCACAGGTGTCCCTTTGTACCCACATTGAGGTCTCCTTTGAGTAGATTCCCAGAAGAGCGATTGCTGGGTCAAATGGTAGTTCCGTTTTCATTAGTTTAGGGTCCTCCACACCACTTTCCATAGTGGTTGGACCAGTTTACATTCCCACAGCAGTGTAAAAGTATCCTTTTCTCTCCACATCCACACCAGCACTTGTTGTCTGTTTTTTGGATGTGGGCCATTCTAACTGGTGTAAGGTGGTATCTCATTGTGGTTTTGATTTGCATTTCCCTTACTGCTAATGACGTTGAACAGTTTTTCATGTGCCTGTCAGACATTTGGACTACCTCTTTGGAGAAGTGTCCTTTTAGATCTTCTCAAGACTTGCAAAAAAGTGAAACAAGATTCCTCCCTCACAGCATGTACTAACTCAAACTAACTCAAAATGGATAAAAGACTTGGAAGTAAGACCTGGAACCATAAAATACATAGAAGAAAACCTGGGAAAACCCTTCATGAATTACAATTCAGAAATCCATTTTTTGGCCATATCTATAGATGGCCAAAAAATGAAAGAAAACATAAACAGCTGGGACTACATCAAACTAAAAAGCTTCTGTAGAGCAAAAGAGAACAGAAAAAGACAAAAAGAATCCCAACCGAGTGGGAAAAAATTTTTGCCCTCCATACAAGTGATAAGGGTCTGGTAACAAAGACACACAAAGAAATCACACAACTTAACAAAACAAAGCAAAAAAACCCAGTTGTCTAGTATTTGTTAGAGACGTCCTATGCTATCCTGGTTGGGGTGCCTCAGTTTCACTATTCTTCTTTGTCTTGAACTCTTGGACATTTCAATAAAATATGCCTTGGTGTAGACCTCTTAATTTTGGTATTCTGCTGTTCCTTTAGTTTCCTGAATTTGTGTATTTATTTCCATGTTCAACTTAAGGAAGCTGTCCTCTATTTCTGATTTAAATATGTTCTTTGTTCACTCTTCTCACTCTCCCAGCTCAGGAATACCTTTACTCTTATGTTTCCTTTCCTTGTGGTGTCAAATAATTCTCAAATTGTTCATTTTTCTCTTTTTCTTCTATTCAGATTCTGGTGCATTTGCATCTACAGATCACTGATTTGATCTTTCATTTCATCTATCTTATATCTGTAGCTTTCTCAAAAATTTTCCATTTCCTTTATGTTTGCAATTATTGTATCTCTGTTACTTTCTTGTTCAAAAATGTAAGTTTGATCATCTCTTTGCCATATTTATTTCTCCAAACATCCATGTGTTTTTTTTATGAATCTTCTTGTTTTTCTTCCATTTCTTTGAATGTCTTTTTCATGGCAATTTTGAACTCTGTGTCTAATATGAATTACAGATCTTCCATGTCTTTTTGATTGGATTCTGCCAATTTATTCTCTTTTGTGATGTAGTATTCCTCTGAGGAATCACAATGCTATTTGTTTTGTGTTGTTGTTTCCCCATTTGCCTTTAGAGCTGTACTGCTGCTGGTACTGCAACAGTATATTTAGCTACCTAATTCGTTTATAGTTAGCACAAGATCCTTATCTCTTTATATACATGCAAAATTAATTCATGGAGTGGCACTGCAGACCACATTTTGTGTAGCTTGGACCTAACAAAACAAAAATATTCACAAGGAGATAATTTTGTAAATTCCTAACTAGCAAACATGTATGCTCATCAGTACATGAGTAGATAAGTAAATAGTAAAATCTGATTAAAGTAATTTACTAGATATCCAAATGGTGTGGTAAAGTGTGTGTGTGTGCTTGTGTGTGTGCATGTGTGTCTATTTTTCTTTAACTGCTGACAGTTTTTAAGTCCCAACACTCTTGCTGTTCTGTCCCCAACTGGAGAAGTTGATAAGTCCAGGGGCTCCCTCTTTGGTGCTGCCATGAATTTAAAATCATGTAAATCCTGCCACTCATACATAGATGTGAACTCAAGGTATGCTCCTTAGTTACAATAATATCAAATACAGTTTTCTTTCCTATATATCTCAAGCCATTTCAAATAAGACTAATAATGTGCATTAATATCCTAAGAAAGTCTTATGAGTATAGCAAACTCTTTAATGCCATCTTGGTGAATGTGTGATAACATCAGTCATCACATCTGAACCATATTTTGGATGCGTGCGCTAGGGAGGGAGCTTTATTCAATTTATGTAGAATGACCAAAACAAATACTAATATGAATAAATCTGGAACAAAGTTGAAAAAAAATGAATTTTAAAAAAACACATTGAAGCATTGTATACAATTTAAAGACAAAAACAATAGTTCATAATCTTTCTATGGAATATATATATGACTATCACTCACTTTGTTTTATTTCCTCCAAATGATTACATATTGGTACAGATATCATTTACATGTCACTTTATCAGAGAAATTGTTACTCCAACAATTATTTTCTCTGAGTAGGGAAGGGAAGGAAACTAAGAAAAATGTAGCATTTTTTTCTTTAAAAAAATAGAACTTAAATATCTGAAAATATCCACATTTTTTAAACATGGTAATTTGTATGCAATAACTATAATATTTTTGTATACTACTCTATAATTGTTTTAAATTAAAGTTAGACACAATTTAAAAATAAAAAGAACAAATTGCCATAGATTTTTTATTCAGTTCCATCTGTTTTACAAATTCATCCACTAAAATTTCCACATCACAGTTCTGTTGCATCTTTATCAGGACCTTGATTTGAGCGTAGAAGACCTATCAAGCTGCATATCCAGTTTCCTTTGTATCTCTGCTATCCTTACAATTAAATCCTAGAATTGAATTTTAGCCATCTGCTTTATGACTACAAGAGATGAGTCTCTCTAAATGCAGTCATAGTGACTATAGTATAGTAGCTCAAACAATGACTGCAAAATATCTAATTTCTTATCTTTGGTACCCGTGAATGTGAAATGTGGTACCCGTGAATGTGATCCTATTTCCTGCATGGAAATAGGATCTTTGAGGATTGTGGTAAATCCATTAGACAGTGCTAGGAAACAAATACAGTTATCTTCTGAATTCCATGTGTGTTCTGATTTGTTTTTTGATTGACCTTTCATCCTATTTTTATCAAAGTACACAAGAAAGTAAACAAAATCCAATCAACTCCATAAACTTTATATTTACTGTGAAGTGCTGAAAATAGGTAAGAATATGCCTTAGATAGAGGAACACCTTTATCTATTCTCATCCTTCTCTGGCAAACCAGAGATGGTTACTGGCAAGTCTCTTATCTGTGATGGCAGTCCCCTAACCTCCTAAGAATGTCCCACTGAAAAGACATGTTCCTGAAAGATAAAAGTGTTTACCCCCACAGGTATTTCTCCTGTTAAGCAATGAATCCCTCATCTTCCTACTCTACATGTTGCCTACAATGGGATCCTGTTTTTTTCCTTATTGCTTCATTGTGATCATTCCTTTACTAAGGTATATAAGAACCCTAGGCACATAATAAATTGGCTCAATAAATCCTGATCTGTGATGTGAGTCCACCTCTAAGAACATCAATCACTTTCAACAATTCTTTTTCTTTTCCCACGCGTGACTCACAACATTTATTATCTAGTTCATGTTATTAAAGTTCCATTAGTACTGCACAAATTTATAACTTTTTAATCCAATTCATATTTGAGATAACTCTTTATGTTAGCAAAAGCAAGCAATTGATTGTTGCTTCACTATAGAACTACTCTACTCCAGGGTGCCCTTATAGGAAACTGGTAAGGGCACTCTCCCCAGTAGCCAGAACATCCCATATCTCCCATGACCATTATTAGTGGAAAAATCAGTGACCAGAGATAAGGACTCATAGTCATAGTCAATATTTAGTGACATATTTGGTTAGTTTGAGATAAGAAAGAAGCACAAATGGAGAATCAGAGACAGTGAGTTCTAGAAACAAACATTTTAATGAACCTATGAGAGTAGTATAAATTGGATGGAACTTTGTTTTGCATCAACAACCAATAGATAGTTTTTTCTAAAAAGAAGCTTTGAAAAAGCAAGTTGATAGGATACCTCATCTAGTGAAAATAAGACATCATTTATACATGGTTACCACAGTGGTTGCATACATAGTTTCACATGAATAAGGCAACTATGATGGCATGGATAGATGTTATACATGAGAAATATGAACTCTCATACAAAGTGATATAGTTACTATCTGCTAAATGTTGGCCTAACTGAATGTTAGCTGAAATGAATGCTAACTCCTTAAATTGGTAAAATCCTTTAAGAAAAGCAAACAATGATCTTGTGACAAATTATTTGTATAAAATCCCCTCATAATTGGAAGAATCAATGACTTCCTTTCCAGAATTAACACCAATTTAAAATATGAATGGGCCTTCCCACCTGTGTGTGCTAGTTATTTATTTGTGGTGACATTGATTTTCATCACTATATGATTCAGAAGAATATATTCACAGCTCCACAGATGTACAATACTACATGTCACCCACCCCAGAAAAACCCATATCTTTTTATCATATACCAATGAGCCCTTCCCCTTCTATGATTCCATCCTTATACTATTCCTCTAATGACTTCAATTCTACAGTCATTTCAAGTTTTTGTTTTGATTTAATTCCGTTAATTTATTTTACTTTTCTATAGTCTACATATGATTGAAGTCATATGATAAAATCATAAATCTCCAGATTATCTTGAAGCTTCAGGAAAAATAATGATTTTCAGTATAGCCTTGACATACTACATGTAATTCATCTTAATCCCACATAGATGAGAGTCTTGTTCATTTTTATTCTAAAGCTGCTCATCATTATCACTACTTTCCCTCAGTAAAAGCATTGTAATTGTTGACTGACCAGTGACCCCATTTCTAGACTTATATACTGAGAATCTATTTTCTAAGTCATTTGCATTATCATCAGTTTGAATATATTTAAATTTACTTTATATGTCCCATATCAACTTCTGGTATATGTTTTGATCTTTGATATAATTTGAATCTATATTAGTATAAACTCTGAGTTGGAACTTCAATTTTGCTTTCTTCCAGAAAGATTAACCAAGTACCACAATGCTGTTTAATGAATAATCCATCTTTCATTCATTGATTCAAAATGCCAAGTTTATTATATATTGTATTTATCTTGTTCCATTTATGAGCTTAATATTTGATTTTATTTGATCTTTATGAGCAATTCACATAACAGTAGAAAATATTCCTCTTCATACATGTTAAAAATTTGCTTTTCAGGAAATAAACAGGACATCAGCAAGGTGGTTGAGCATGTTCCTCCAAATTCCCAGGATTATACACACACACATACATACACATACACACACAAACAGGAATTCTTAAAACCAAATATATCAAAACTCTGGTAAACCAATGTTTTTAATAACCAAGAAAATGAATCAAGAAAAAGGCAACTTAAAAAGTTATTAAAAAAAAAAGCAGCATTTTAACTCGTGCTTGCCCCTCTCCTTCCCTACCATAAGTTGAAATTTTGAAGATGGCATCATGTGACAATTGTTGTGTATCTATGCCAGCATGGTGGTGTGTACTTGTAAGTGACAGCTTATGGAGTCATGGAGGTGTCTGCGGATAGCAGTTTGAGTCCCACCTGGGACAACACAGCGAGGCCTAGTCCCAAAAAATAGCTGGGCATGGTGGTACATGCCTGCAATCCTAGCTACCTGGGAAACTGAGGCTGGGGATTGCTTGAGTCCATGGTACCATGGGCAATGTGAGCCTGTGATTCCATGGGCAAAAATAGCTAGAACTAGTCTCAAAAAAAAAAAGAAAGAAAGAAAGAAAGAAAGAAAGAAGGAAGGAAGGAAG
>PVHY01028518.1:0-15136 GCA_004024945.1 Uropsilus gracilis | reverse complement strand
GTAATTATTAGGATAATTAGAAATCACTTTGTTAGAAATAAATTAGTCTGCACTGCACTGAGAGTCTTACATTGGTTTGGTATTTTGGTTGAGAAGGCTGGGGATGGTGGTAAGAACCCACGAGTGGAAAGTTTAAACTGTGTTTTAAAGTTTTTCTTTTCTGCAGTTTTTGGAGCTGAAAGCAGAGAGCAGTTGGCTGACTTTTGCATATCAATGGTAAAGGTGATCAGTGAAAATGCTAATGAAGAGTGTGTAGCCTGCTTTGGAGAAAGAAGCAAGCAGATAGGGTAAACAGTTAAGTAAAGACAGAAAGTCTCTTTTTACCCTGTTTCACCGGGGGGCTTCAGTCTCTGCCCCTAAGCTATTCCACCAACACTCTGACCCCCATCTCTGTCTCCTTACTCAAGGACCACAGTGTAGTCTGGGATCTGACACTATCCAGTGCTGTTGGGAGTAGAAACATGACAACTTCTAAAACATGAAGAGGGACTACTACTGGCTCTGCAGCCCCCCCCCCCCCCCCGTGATTCAATGTTGGGGAACTGCCCATGTTGTACCCTCTCCTGACAGAGCACAGGAAGCTGCCCGTGGCAGCTGAGGACCTTGTTGTGTGCAGGGAGGGTGAAGGCACCCACATCAGACTCCAAGCAAGTGAGGTACTTCGAGGTTTGTGGTTGCACAGTTACCCAGCCGCCCATTCTCCAAGGTCCCAGGTCTTCTGTTCAGACCAGTGTGCCTGGCCAGCCAGAGAGCTATGGCTCAGAAAGATGTCCAGGCCCAGATCAAAGCACTCAGTCACTGCCTGCAGAGTGAGGTTGTGCTGTCCCCTTGCCCCCAACTTTAAGGCTTCATCTCCAGAGTTTGTCTTCTTGCTTCTTTGTTGTGGACTTACTGGGGGAGTTCTCACTCCTCCCAGAACAAAAGCACAGAAGATCCAATAGGAGTTGTGATGGGTCATGCATGGAGAACAGTAACATTTACCAAACACAAAGACATACTTGAGACAGGCTTGATTTTTTTTGTTTGTTTGTTTGGTGTAGTTTATTTGTTTTTTCTCTTTATGCTTTCAGTCAAGCCTTGGCTCAATCTATCATTGAAAAGCTTCCTATTGGTCAGCTGGATAAGACCAGGAGACACCCAGATTCTGAAATAAAACTAGGAAGGATACCCTTGCATCCTCTTTTCAGTAGCTGCTGGTGATTGGATGTTTACTCTGTGCCCAATCTCATTTACCGCCACCAAGAGCTCAAGGGGTAGATATTATTAATGCCCCTATCTCACAGATAAGAAAACCTAGGCACAGACAGGTGATGGATAAACTAATCCAAGTTCAGCCAGTGATACCCCTAGAAGGTATGTATCGAGGCGAGTGTTTGCTTCTGCTCATTTCCATCCTGAGATTAGTCATAGAGAGACGTGCAGGTTTTTTCCCTGGATTGAAAGTGACCCCCATGGTGGGGCTGCCCTGTTGTCCACTCCTCCAAAGAGCCAGCACCTCCCAAGGGCTGAATGCAAACATGCCTTTCCCTTTTTAAAGAGAGGACTTTCCAGGATTTAGAAATTCACAAACATAAATCATTGTCAGATGATAAGATTATACACAGATTATTTTCTTTCTTTTGGGTGATTTGTTAGTAATATTAGTCTCTTATTTGTTGCCCCCCAAAATGTTCAAGAACAGTCACATAAACCAGTCTCTTTTCTGAAGCATAGATGGAAGACCTTCTAAGAAGACATTCCTGTCTCCCTTGTTCAATTAATTAAGCAAATATTTACTGATGATTTTGTCGCTTCTCTGGTGTCATTCATAGGACACCTGGAGAGTCAAAGTGAGCTGTGACAAAAAAATTCAAGTGTAGGGTGCAGATCCTGGTGAAGGGGGGGGGTCACCCTGAAAAGTTGTGATTGATGTCTGAGGGCACTTTAAATATCACTGCTTAATGTGGTTCTACAGTTTCCCCTGAAGGGGAGATTGGGGCAGCCTGATTTCTCTTTTGCCAACATCCTGGAAGAAAGACATTGCTGATTTTTCACAAAGGAAGCTCAGAGCTGTTAAGACCCTTGTCCAAGGTCATAGATTGTTAATAAGAGCCCTGGGGGGGGGGGGGAATCACTGGCTGACCTTGGATTAGTTCATCCATCACCTGCCTGTGCCTAGGTTTTCTTATCTGTGAGATAGGGGCATTAATAATATTTACTCCTTGAGCTCTTGTTGGGGTAAATGAGACTGGACACAGACAGAGTAAATACCCAATCACCAGCAGCTACTGAAAACAGGTGCAAGGATATGCTTAAGTTTACTTCAGAATTTGGGTGTCTCCTTATCTCATCCAACTGACCAGCTAACACATGTTCAAAGATCTGCCAACCGCCACGCACATTGTGAGAGACATAGTATGGGCTGACAGGTTGCACCTTGTCAGGAAGGGGCTGAATGAACTGAAGAGTGGAAACTTTATCTTGCCCTCTCCCCGACCCTTTTGGTTCAGACACCTGCAGGGAAGGGCAGCCTAGCTGATGCCAGAGGCTAAGAAGCTGCTTTGGGGGAATAGGATATACCCACCCTGCGTATGTCTAGAGACCCCAATGAACCACGAGTTCCCAGATCTGTAGTCAAAGCTCTGCCTAAGCGGGTAGGGGGTCTTTACTTTCTACCACCTGCAGTTGCAACCCCTTCACCCACACCCCACAATACCTTCAGCTCCAGGCCTAGACCCAGATCCTCAGTCACAGAACAAAGTTTCTCCTCATTCTCCCCAACTGCACTATCACCTCCTATCCTCCAAAATAGCACACCTGGCTTGGGAAGGATTTCACTACTTGTGGATTTTTTAGGCCCATCAGACAAGGCAGAAGATAAGACTCTCCCCCAGATCCATGGGGATTGGGAAAGATTGGGGAACCAGGTTTCTTCCTCTGCATGACAAAGGGAGGGACTGCCCTCCCTCCTGACAATTAATCAGCCCATTGTAAAAGTCTCACAATCCACATTGGCTATCTTTGTGGAGGACTGCCAATTATTTTATTTCCCCAGCAAAACTCTTGAATCCACATTCAGAAAAAAGTTCTGTGTTTGCAGAGAGATAATAGGTCTGGGAGGTTTGCTTGTGTCTCTTTACTGAATCCCTGTTTGTCCCTTCTCAGTGAAACTCCTGTATTTATGATGTCTCATTATCCCCCTGACCCCAAACCAGAAGCATCCAGGCCTGATTTATGTGCTGCAAATGGCCTGAAGTTACAGTTCCCTGGGGCCATCTCCTCCAGCTCCCAGCATGACTCTGTGCCATCCATTCACTCTGAACTCACGCCCCCAGCCTGACTTGTCCACTGGACAAGAACCACATCTCCAACTGCCCTTCCACCCCTGACTGTTCCCATCTCAAGTGAATGGCTCCATCATACACTAAGCTGGGCCTCCAGACCTTGGTGTCATTTTGATTCCTAGCCTACACCCTTCCCAATCAATATGTAACAGAAATCAACAGATCTATTCTCTGTGGGTGTTTAGACCCATTAAGACACCACCAAGACAGGATGCCCATCAAGGACAAGTACTAACCTCTTTAGCAAGAAGTTACAGGAGACAATGAAACTAAAGTTCTCTAACAGTTTCCTGGGAACAGTGAAGTGGAGTTTTATAGTACATTTATGTGGGAGAGGACCTTTGCTATGCAGACATCTTCCAGTCCTTATTTTCAGCAAGGAGTTCTGTTGGAAACATGAAATTTTACATGATTAAAATTTACATGAAATACATGATTCTTATTATATCTAGGTCTTATTTATGGTTAAAAAATTAGTGTACAAGGTTGTAACTGGGGTGAGGGCGGGGCACTGCTGGAAAGGAGAGCAGGTGCCAGTTTGCACTCAGTTTCAAAATAACTAATGCCTGTGAGCTGGGCCAAGGTGGGTAAGAGGTACCCCCCCATCCCCCCCACCCCCCAAGCCTTAAGTGCCCGGCAAGTCTTGTTGGTTTCACCTGCAAAACAAATCTTGTATCCATTCATGACCCTCCCTCACTTACCCAGATAACTGCTCTGCTCCCATCCCTATCCTAATGGTCAGTAATCTTTGACAAACTTTAATCAGATATACTCTGTTAACTAGAACCCTCCAAAAATTAACCTGAAATGTACCAGGCACCTAAATATAAAATTATATATAGCATATATATGCTATTTATATATATATGCTAATTATATATAGCATATATATATATATAAACTATAATGTGCAAAACTATCCTAGAAGATAGCATAGGAGTAAATCTAGATGACCCTGGGTTTGGTAATAAATTTTTAGATATATCAAAGGCACACTCGCCAAAATAATAATTGATAAGTTAGATTTCATCAAAATTGTAAAATTGGGAAAAAACCCTGATTGAGTGTAAAATCCCCTTCAAGACTGAAACCTACAGTGTCTCTCACTAGACCTCAAAGTTGGCCTGGGATGCAGGCACCCCAAGGTCAACAGAGACTCAACTCGATCTTTGTGAAATTTTTCTTACTTTTGCTAATGCAAGGACAGGCTGTGCGGGTGGGAAAAAAGGCAAGATAATGAGCGGACACAGCTGCCTACCCCAAAGAGGGAAGAAAACAGCTTGTCAGGAAGAAAAAGAACTTATCTGAGGTGAAAGGCCTAGTCCCATGGAGGTACTATTTCTTAGGGATGTCCAGAGTGTCACAGATTGTATTTTATGCCAATTTTGTGTATTCTATGCCAATTTTGTACCGTGTCACACAGAAAAATGCCTCTATATAGTTAAAAATGCAAAAATGTATTCAGAGCTTTGGCAGAAACCTATAAAATGCCTGTATTACTGGAGCTTGGAGCCTTGGGTCTGACTTTCCTTCTGAGACTCAAGAGCCCTCAGCTGAGTCTTTTAATAAAATTTTCCTATTTGCCTATCTCTCTGAGAGTCTGTGTTTACGGTGGCTTAACAAAAATTAAAAACTTGTGCTTTTCAAAAGACACTGTTAAGACAACGAAAAGACAAAACCATAGACCAGGAGGAAGCATCTGCCAAGACACATCTGATAAAGAATTGTCATCCAAAATATACAAATAACTCACCTCCACAATAAGAAAATGAACAAACCCATTGAAGAATCAGACAAGAACCCAAACATACACCTCATGCAAGAAGATAAACAGCAGTAAGCACGGGACAAGGTGCTCAGCCTCCTACAACATCAGGAAATGTGAAATGAAATGCTCATGCGATGTGACGCTCGTGCGATGTGACATGCCTACTAGGATAGCCAACACCCAGAACACTGACAATACCAAATACAGAGCAACAGGAACTCTTATTCTTTAATGGTGGAAATACAAACTGGTACAGTCACTGTGGAAAACATTTGGCATTCCTCACAAAACAAACATCTGCTCCCTATTAGATCCAACAATCTAAAGACACTCTTTGCTATTTACCCAAAGGAGCTGAAAATTTATGTTCACACAAAACCCTATTGTTTATAGCAGCACTAGTCATACTTGCCTGACACTGTGAAATTAACTTTAAAATTAAATTGGGTGCTGAGTTAGCCATCCCTAAGGACACCCTAGCCACCTGCAATTAACGATCCCACAGTCTTAACGAAAGTTTCTCCTCCTTAATTCTGAGAAGGTCCCAGCACTTGCTAACCAACAATTGCTAAGTGAGCAAAAAAAGAAACCACAAGGTAAAGGAAGATCAAATATAAAAATAGCCCCCCTATCTGACTTCTGCTCTTCCCTATTTCTGCGGGTTCTTCCACAGCCGGCACCAGGGTGACCCAGGACCCTGCCCAACACAACAGCACCAAGATGTGGAAACAACTAAAACACCCCTCAGTAGGTGAAGGGATAAGCTGGGTGCTTCCAGACAATGGTTTGTTACTCAGTGCTAAGAAGAAATGAGCTATCAAATCCTGGAGGAAACGGAAATGCATATCACTAAGTGGAAAGAAGCCAATCTAAAGAGGCTACATCTCACCAGAACTACTGAGATTAAAAGAGTGGTGTTCGCCAGGGCTTGGGAGAGTGAGAGGGGAAGCAGAGAGGAGTCTGAGGACTATGAAAATATTCAGTATGATGGTAGGCACATGTCATTCCATGTATGTCCAAACACATAAAATGTACAGCTCCAAGAGTGAACCTTGGCATTAAGTATGGACTCCTGGTGGTTAAGCAGAGTCTAGAATAGCTTCATCAACAAATAACAAGTAACAACAGTGGAACTTCCCAGTGGGGGATGTTGATAGTGAGGGAGGTGATATGTTTATGGAGTCAAAGGGACATATGGAAATTCTCTGTGATTTCTGCACAGAATTTTGTTGTAAACCTCAAACTGCTCTTTTAAAAAAAATCTATTTTATATAACAAACCAACAAAAAACCTTCGATGATTTCTTACTCACTTCAGTTAGAAAATCAAACATCTTAATGACTGACCTGGGCGAGGTTCACCTTCTCATGTCACTCCTCACATGGTCCCAGAGAGGCAAACACACACACCTCACTCTCCCAGAGCATACCAGGCTTTGCACTAGCCATTCCTGATAACTACAAGACTCTGCACACAGTTCTTTGCAAGTTTAGCTAATTCTTATCATTCAAGACTTAGGTCAGACATCATATCAGAAAGCCCTTTTTTAAGCTGGGAGTGGTGGCGTGCGCCTATAATCCAAGCACTGGGAGGCAAGAGGATAGGAATTGCTTGAGTTCGCGGGTTTGAGACTACTCCAGGCAACATAGCAAGACCTGGTTCTTGAAAAAAGCAACCAGGTTCCGTGGCAGGTGCTTGTAATCCCAACTACCTGGGAGGCTGAGGCTGGGGATCACTTGAGTCCCTGGGATCGGGACTACCCCAGGAAACATAGTGAGACCTCGTCTCAAGAAAAAAAAAAAAAACAACCCTCTTTTAGCCATCTGTACATATCTCTACATGTTCCTGTTTCTCTTACTGCCCTGTCTTTATTTTCTTCATGGTACTATGTACACTCTAAAACCATCTTCTTTATCTATTTGTTTAACTGTTTATTGATTGCCTCCTCCCTTAGAATGTAGATTCTATGAGCTCAGTGGCTTTGTATTTGTTTAATCCTGTGTCCCAATGCAAAGGACAATGACCAGCACTGTGCTAGGAATTTCATCAGTATTTGTTGGATAAATTAATTAATTAAAAGATGGGAATTTGGTTACATAAACTTTGTGATATTATCTCTAGATTTCAATTTCTTTGTAAAATGAGGGAAATAAACTAGTTGTTCCTTCCAACTCCAAGCATGACATAAGAGGAAAAAAAGAGTCAGAGTAGGTTTCTCCCAGGACCCATTGAGAGAGTTCAGACTCCTGCTAAAAGTTGTCTTCCCAGAACCAGGAAGGGTTATCAGTTTCCCATTCATGGGTCACCTGCCCGGGAGTCCTCTGAGCCCAGGCCCAGGTCTGCAAGCAGAAATATTCTTGGCCAAGGAAACCTGGTATTGTTTGGAAATTATCTCTACCTTGCTCAGTCTAGCAAGGAATAGGGTCCTGAGTTCAGGTAGTGGCTCCAGGTGGTTCTATGCCATTGACTGGCACAACACTTACAGGATTTGGCTTCCTCTGTCACCAGCTCATAACAGGGACACTTTACATTCTGGGTCAGAGAACAGAGGTCCAGTGATTTAAGGTGTGTGCCCTGTACTCCTTTTGGATCAAGAAAACTGAACAGTGAACAGAGGAAGAAGCAGTCAAGCTTTTGCAGGGAGAACTAAAGAGGGTCTTTGCTGCCTTAGTCAAGGCCCCATCCTCCTTCATTTCCCTGTACCGCAAGATACAGATCAGGCAGGTGGTGGCACCAGTAACTGAGTCAGGGAGGGAGGAGGACATGCAGTGCAAGAGTCATGGGGTGAGGGAAGAACACCTTTATCAGTGCAATAAGAGATGAAAGCCAAGAAATGGAAGGCGGTTCAAGGAACTGCAGGGTTATCATGTTTGGTCCAAACCCTCATTTTACAGAATGGGAAATGGAGTCCTGGTCCCAGGATTCCCCACATCCCCAGTCCTCACTGAGACCCTCACCCCCTTCTATCCACTGCTTTACATCTGCAAGACTTACCCACAGGAGAACAAAAATCAGGTTAAAAGCTGACTATTTCTGGCTCTGCCTGAGAGACTTGGCTATCTTGGTTCTGTAATTAAATATTGAATAACATGTAAGGTAGGAAAGGAAGCTGGGCACCTGAGTTGTGAAGCTAGTCTCTCATGTCCTACACGGACTTTAGCTTCCTGCACCTGAAAATAGAGAGGCTCTGGGGACAGGTTGGAGCCCCACCCCCACCTCCATTCAGATCAAAGCACCAGGCTCCCGAGAGAACATCTCCAGTGCTGTGTGTTGGTCAGTGTTGACAATGGTAGGCATCATTATGGCTTCCATGTGAGTCAGAGATCCTGTAGGGGGAGTGGACACAGTCCAGGTCAGGAAGCTTTTGACCTGGAAACCCAAGCCTCTCTTTGGACAATGAGAGCTGTGTGACCACCCTGTCCCTCCAGTTGCTGGTTCCAGGCCACAGCTATTGGCTCTCAGGGATCATCCAGGATGTATCTCTGCTTTATTTCAAGTCCATTTTTACTGTTGGTGTTTTCCATAAGAAGATTCTGAGATGTGTTAGTTTGGTGTCTGCAGCAATAAAAACCCTGACATGACCCTGGAATGTGGGCATGCCTGCATGAGACTCTGCCTGACCAAGGACTACACTCAGGACACAGATCTGTCACTGCAGCATGCCCAGCAAGCAGGCTCATGCGATGCTCCTAGAAAATGGTTTGGTTTGGGTTTTAATGGAAATGCTGCACCCCCCTGCCAGGTACCCCTCAACACCCTAATGTGACCATAACAAGGGTTAAAGTCATAGGCCTTTGGTGTACAGATGGGAGCAGCTAGAGGGAGCCCCAAGGGCAGGCAGCAGGGGAAAGGAAAGGGACAAAACTGGCCTTTTGCAGATGGGCATTATGAGGAGAGTCACAGAGACTCACAAGTATATGTTGAGTTCTAGAGGGTTGGCGGTTTGAAGTTCCTGGGGTGAATGCAGCCTAAAGCAGCCCCTGTGTGCAAACGGGAGGCAGGGTACAGGGTGGAGAGTATGCCTCTCTGTGCCCTGGTCTTCCAGTTGGTCACCCCAGCAGAGAGGTATTCAGTGAAACAGAACTCCCACTCTGCAACCCTGGGAAGGGGTCTTCACTCTCTCTGCTGAAGACACCCTGACCACACAGGTGCCCCCATAACCATGCTGAGTTTACCTGAAGCAGGCCTGACTCATGCCTTCATGGATGGACGTGGCCCCTCCATCCCCTCCTGCTGTCCTGAGCATTTCTGATTTCTCCGAGTTCCAGGTTCAGTACTATGCCTCCCAATCCTTCCAGCCACACCCAGCAAGGACCTCCCTTGTTAGCCAGCCTTGGGCCTTCCATTCTGCCTTGTCCTATGAGCATCCTGCTCTAACCTCTGGGCTGCCACATCTCTCCCCAGGCTGTCTGGTGCTTCTTTCCACAACTCTCTAATCTTCATGACCCCTTGACTCTGCAGACCTTGGGCTGAGTTGTAGACCCCTTTCCCCAAAGTCATGTGCTAAAGCCCTAACCCTCAGTATTTCTGAGTGTGACTCTGGAGATAATTACAGAGCCAATTAAGTTAAAATGAGATCTTTAGAGGGGACCCTGGCCCAGTGGAGCTGGTGTTCCCGTAAAGAGGCAGTCAGAACATAGACATATGCAGAAGAAAGACACGTGAGGCCATAGAGGCAGCTAACGACAAGTCAAGGAGAGAGGCCGCAGGGTCTTGATCTGGGGTTCCCCAAAACTGAGGAAATAAATTTGCATCACATAGTCACACGGTCTGTGGCCCTTGGTGTGACAGTCTAGCCCCTACCCACTGCTGTCTTCAGAGACCCCCTCAGCCACAGCACTGCACAGCTCCAGTCCATGGGCCAGGGGGAAGGTCCACATCTGGGCCTCCAAACTCTCCTGGGGGCCTGCTCCTTAGGGTTTGCTTCTTGGGGGTCTCCACCTCACCTCAACCTGTTGTGACTTGGTGACAGAGTGAGGACCTCAGGCTCTGACCTCTGCTGTTGTTCACTGCAGTCCTGGTCAATCTTGTGAGCTTCAGTTGCCTTCCTTTTAAAAGTGAGGACTATGTGACAGGGTTGTTTGAGAGCATTCAGGAAGGTTATGTGAAGGGACTGAATTTGACCTGACTTGGCAGTCAGTGGGTGGCACTATTATTTTTATTCTTTTTCATAAACCTGACCTCCTTTCCCCTCTGTTTCCCAGGTCAGCTCATGAGATCTCCAAATTGGAAGAGCTGGCCTGCACACCTGCTTCCCTTCCACACCCCCTACTCCCAGATCTGTTTGCTTCATTAGCTCAACAACCCCCACCCACTGCGTGATGGCCATTGTCCTGGCTGAACCCAGAGACTGAAGCAGTGCACCAGAGGAGCTTCCGTGGACCTGCTTTGGCCTATCAACCTAAGCAAATTGATTTTTAAACAATCAATTATGATACAGGGGAACGTGTTGGGGAAGGAGACGCCCTTAAGTCTATGGATTGCCCTCTTCAAAAGGCCTCCCTCATTTTTACCCAGATGGCTACTAGACTCAACCTACTGTTCTCCATGTTGTTTCCTTTATTAAGCAAAAATAAGCCTTCTCCCTGCAAAAGCCCTCCCACAGCAGCACCTGCCTCCCAGGGGGTCAGGCTGATGTCCAAGCACCCTTTCTGCCTTGCACTGGGCATGGGTCCCCCACCACCTGACCAGAGAACAGAGAATGAGCCGCGCTCATTCTCCAGGAATGTCACCTCCCCTGCCCTCTTCACCTCCATCTATGGGGAAAACGCCCCATATCTTTCGAGTCCTATCTCTAGCATCACCTCTTTGCCCATACCACCCCTTTGCTCCCCAGGGCTCTTCACTGCTTCTATCAGAGCATTTATCACCTTGTAGTATGGAGTTTGCTGCCATTTCTTTCATTACTATTTTGCCCACCAGATCAGGAATCCCACTGGGGAGGAAGAGATCACCTCTGGTTCTATTTGTTGCTCCATGTCTGGCACCCAGAGGTGGTCCCTGTGTGCAGACTGAATGAATGAATAAATGTTGGAAGTCAGACTGAGCTAGTTACTTCTCACCCCACTGAACCTCATGGTTGAGAAAGAAGGTTACAGGAAGAAGGTCATTTTCTCTACTAGTCCTTCCCACGCCCCTGACCCCATGACCCCAAGGTTTCTCTTCATTCTTTAGCTAGGCCTCCACTTCTCAGAGCAAGCCCTGAATGTCTCAGGGTACTGATATCTTAACATCAGGCATTCTGATATGGAAACAATTTGTACTTCAGTGTCTGTAATACAATCAACATAAATATATCCTGACTGGCTTTCTCACAGACATTTTCTTTGGTCTGCACTTTGCTGCCCTGTCTCCTCGAATACCCGGGAATGATGGCTGCAGCCACAGTCAGCTCAAGTCCATCGGAGGAGCACTTGCCAAACTCTTAGGGCAATGTCCAAACCTGGCAGAGAGGTAGAATCTCCTGTGGAACTTCCAGAGATTCTGACTTTGAGGTTTGGGGGTGGGGATTGAGGGTCCATCACATTTCAGAGAGGTAGAAAAGATAAGGGGGAAACATCTTCTAGCAGAGGACACAGTGAGCAAAAATGGGGCACACTCTAAGGGTAAGAGTGGGCCTGAGGTCCCGACAGAGGGAATATTCAGGAGAGTCAAGGGTAATAAGATTAGAAATAGGATTCAATAAATGCTAGTTTCCCCTTCGTTTTTCTTGACTAGGAAAGACAAATGATCAATTGACTTGAGAACCAGGTTTGGGAACTAGGTCTAGGGCCAGGGTTTCATGGACCCCCAGACCTTGGCTCCTCCTATCCGGGTCCTGGCACCTGTCCCTCTAGTTAGCACCTCTGCCTCAGATTCCTTAACAATTGTACTAGAAACAGCAACCGCCAGTCATTGGAGCTCATATTCAGCCTGACGCTGAGTCCAGCCCTTCACCTCATTTCATCCTTATCAATAGCTCAGAGTGAACGAGTGTATCCTGATGCTCCAGATCAGCTCCTGGAGCAGAAGTCACTGACTCCAAGTCATAGACCTGTCAGCGATCTGCTGCTTCATACCTCCTCTGGGGAAGAGCTACAAGTAGTGTGGAGCCGTGGACAGTCTATAAGACTGGTCTACCTGAGTCGGGGCACCCAGGGGAGACATCAGATTGGTTGGCAGCCTGCAGGGCTGTAGTCCTGCCTCTGCCACCAGGGATGATGATGTTGCAGGGCCAAGGAGCTTAGCCAAAGAGGATTCTAGTGCCTTCCTGCTCTCGAATCAACACTGAGCTTCTCTGTTCTGTGAATACATGAAATCACATGCCTCAGCCGGCACATGGGCAAGCAGATTCCAGGGCCCCCTAGGGTGTCTTCCCTAGACACAAGTACTTGTAGTTTTCTCAGGTGGTGGGTGGCCTGAAGTGCCAGAAGTTAGTACCTGGCGTCCCCTAGTGGCGCAGGGGATCCTTTCCTCTTTCTTGGTGATTCAGCCAGCACCTGGCTGAGCAGCCAGGACAGAACTTCCCCCTGGTCCTGCCCAGCAGAGGGGCATTCCAAGGACCCTCTGCTGTCCTTAAGTGCTCATCTGAGATGAGTAGGGGAGGGGAGAGGATCTGAAGGCTGAGGCTGAGGCCTCAGCTCCCACAGTTGCCTTCGATACTTCATGTGTGAGGTGGAGATGTCCAGGCCTCCCCACCTACCTCTCCAGATCCACCTCCCCAAATCCTATTTTGGATATTATGGGTAATAATCCTCTGTCAATTCAAAAGTGCTGCCAAAGAGTTCATGTGTTTATGAGAAAGTAATTGCCATTCAAGGCCAGAAGTACTGCGGAATGGCTGGAAGTAGGGGAGGAATTGAGCCAGAAAAGAAGAGAAGCAGAGGCCATTTCCACATGATAGCAGAGAGGGGGAGGGTGCAAGACCATGGAGGGCAGCAGAAGGAGACCACAGAGACAGAGGCATCTGTTTAGGGCAGGGAGCATTGTGGGGAGATGCAGGTAATGGCATTGAAAAAGGAAGTCCATAAATGTCCACTGTCATTTCCATTTTTTTTCTAATTCAAAAAGCAGGTAGAAATGGCAGTAACAGTTGCTTCTGTAAATTAGAAAAAATCAAAATGTCTACCTCTTTGCTGTTTTAATAACTGACTTCCGCTCCAGGAGCTGATCTGCAGTGTCAGAACATGTTCTTCCACTCTGAGCTATTGATAAGAGAGAAATGAGATGAAGGGCTGAACTCTGTTTAGGCTGAACACAAACCCTAATGACTGGAGGTTGCTGTTTCTAGTACAATTGTTAAGGAATCTGAGGCAAAGGTGCTAATTAGAAGGACAGGTCCCAGGGCCCAGGTGGGGGGAGCCAGGGTCTAGGGGGACCAATGAAACCCTGACCCCAGACCTAGTTCCCAAACCTGATCATCTAAGTCAACTGATCTAAGTCACCTAAGTCAACTGATCATCTGTCTTTTCTAGTCAAGAGAAATGTAGGAGAAACTAGTATGGCAGAAAAGGTAAAAGTTGTCAGGACAATGTCACCTGCTGAGGTAACCTGGGTTACACTAAGGTTTCACTAAAACAATGGCTACCCTGGGAGAACAGGTGCTTTTTGTTCTTTTTCCATTTTAATAAAATAACAATAAATTGAAACTAAAACAGATGATGCCTGAGGTCACCCGGATAGTGACTATCAGAACTCAGGTCTTTGTTCTTTCTGTTGCCTAAAGTTTACTAACTAAACTGGCATAAAGAAGACGACCTTTCCTGTGATTTAACTGCAGACACTACAAGAAAATTCAACTTAATTTTTACTGCAGAGTGGATCAGTAACGTGTGCGCACGCGTGTACACACACACACCGGCGATGACTCCTAGTTGTTTTGAATCAGAGGCAGAGACTTCTCAGCCTCACTGGGCTACCTACCATCCAGGTCCCTCAGTTGAAAGCAAGTCTCTGACACTGAACCCCCATCTGGCATGTTGCTGCTCTACGCCCGCTGTGCATTCCCCTTCCGTTCACTTGAGGAATAAAACTTTATCCACATGACCCCAGTTAAAATGGAGAACTGTGCTGACATTGATTTCCATTCCAATCTTTTTTTCTCTAAACATTACAGGGGAGCCCTCCTCTCACCTGGAGAAGAAACGGTAAGTTCCTTAGAGGGGTCCATATGCTGAAAAAGCTCTCAGGAAGCCCTGGAGGGAGGGATAGGGTGCACTAATAGAGGTGTCCCGAAACAAGAATGTCCAGGGTAGAAATTCTCAGAGTGTTCCTCACATCCCAGCCAACAGAGTCCAAGCTCAGCATTTTAGCCATGCTCAGTAAACATTTGTTGAGTGAGTAAAAAATAGTCAGCACCAAATAGTGGCTACCAGGCCCACACAAAGGTCGGTAATACACAGGCCTTTCACCCCTATAAACTGGAAAGCTCCTCAGGCACAAGAGACAATCCCTCTTGACACTTAGCATAAGAGTTGTCATTCATTCATTCATTCATTCATTCATTCAGTCATTCAGTCAGTCATTCAGCTGTGCTTGTGGGATATTGTGCACTAGGATAGGGAGCGGGGATGGCCTACAATCTAGAAGTATCCAAGCTGGTAGGGGGAACAGGAAGTAAGTAGATGACCACACAGATGTGCTAAATGTCATTGGAAAGACTAGTTCACAGGAGCCAGGCTCCAACCCATCTTGGGGTCTAACACACAGAAGGTAGGGGGAAAAAATTAGGTGAGAGAAAAAAATCATGACCTATTGACAAGTTCACCTTTGCCAACGAAGGTGCTTTTGTGCCCAGGGTTCCTGGCCAGAGCACAAGACAATAGTGTGCTCAGGGTCCATGCCAGCCCTGACCACTCACCTCAGGGCCCGTGTTCCAGCAGCACAACAAAAAACCCCTAAAGGTTTTCTAGACGTGCTTCGTTGCCAGACAACACTGCATCAATACAGCGCTTAAAAAGTCAGTGATCAAGTGTCTCAGTCCTGCCCCCCCACCTGTCAAATTTCCTCTGTATCTCCTTTCCCCCATTATGCATCTTTCAGAGGTTTTTTGTTGTTTTTTTTTTTT
>PVHY01028517.1:0-15154 GCA_004024945.1 Uropsilus gracilis | reverse complement strand
AACACTGGAACCAGAGGAATCAAAGAGAAGACACTGGAGAAGGACTGGACTTTGCAGGGTGCCTGCCTCAGGTTTGGAAGGGCAAAGGGGCACCATCTTGGACTGTGTCTTTGGGACCTTTGGGACTGAGAATGGTGACTGGGGTGAGATAACTGGCCACTTGTGGCTTTAAGGACTTCTTTTATTTTCCCTGTTAATATTCCCTTGTAAATAAAACCCTGTTGTTACGCTGCATTTTGAGTGGCAACTGCTACACGCGGGTTAAGCGGTTTATTGGTTGGATTTCACTCAGTTGTGTCCTCCAGAGCATTGCATTCTTCCAGGACTCCAACCCAGGCTTCATGCACCTTCACCCACACCTGGGAACTGAATTCCACCCTGAGGGCTCGCACGCCCTGACAGAGATTCCTGGTAACCTTGGTCTGGTCGGCAAGAAGAACTCCACAGAAGCCAAAGCAGGCGCCTTCGCCAGGCACTGACTTTGAACTTGGAAGGATCATCGTGGGTCTTGCAGCCCCACTGGCAACAGCACGGGGACCAGGGACCAGGGACCGGCACAGTGGTGGCACACCCAGGCAGCTCAGGACGATAACCTCAACTCTTCATGCACATTTAGCCTTTGAAACAGATCGATTTGGGTCTTGAAATCTTATTTGAGCTACTACACTTCTCTTTTTCTTCTAAACTAAACAACCATTCTTGTTCTGGACTTCATCGCTGAGTTCTCAAGTGTCTTGTCTCTGAAGTCATGAGCAAGATCTACCAGCAATTTATTTCTGACCTAGCTATGACTCTTCTTAAAACACCTCAACGTGTTCCTTTTAAGGACAGAAGAAGGTCGTAGTTGGTTTCACGTGAGATCAAGAACATCTAGGACCTCCTCTCTGGCTTCCTCCCCCATCACATTACGTTAAATACTGTCCAGAAGTACTATCTGGTACATAGTAGGTACTCAAGTAAGTTAACCTTAGTGATTACGATCATTTTCACCTCCATTTCTCTACTTGGAAAATTACACTACAGATCTGTTTTCACATGTGTGCTTCTACAATAAGGCTCCTGAGGGTAGCTATTAAGTATCTCAAATTGTTAAAACCACAACACAGTAATATATGCTCACTGGAGAGGCCTGTTTACTACTTTAATTTTGATTTACTTATTTTTTATTTTCTTACATCCTTGCTCATTTTTGTAATTGGTTTCTCCGATAGCTGTAGTCCCTGTAGTTCTCCCACCAGCGATGAACCTTCATCTTATTCCCTTGTGCTCTTCCCTCTTCTTTTCTACCCCCCACCCATGCTTCAGATTTATGCTTGCTATATTTTAAACTAAACTGAAAATGACTTTGTGTACCAATTTTAATCCTCCCTAGCACTACTGAGATAATCTCAAAGTCTCGGCTTCTTTCACTTCCCCTTTGCTATGTAGAGTGGAAACTTTCTCTTGGGACAGGAAGCAGTAAGGGTGCATCCCACAAACAGAATGTGAGAGTGCTGAGTCCTGGACCTAGGAGCTCAGGGGACTTTAGCAGTAGTTTTGGGGTAAGACTCCATAGTCAAGGAAACAGAAGCCTTGATCTGGGCTGATTGCACTAAGCACAGAAGACACCAAGCCTCTGGTTGGGGAAATATCCCCTCTATTCCAGGATTTGATGAAAGGTATTATAAATTCTAGGAGCCCAGGACTTCTAACAGTGAGCATGTATCAGGTACTTAGGATGGATAAGGACCTAAGGTGGAAAGGTCAAGTCCAAGGAAGACTCCGGATAAAGGTCTGCCTCAGTTGCCTCAGTAGTCTAAGCTTTATATTGGATACTTCACTACAAACAGAAATGAAACTTTTAATGAGAAAAACCACTTTTGAATGTTCTGCTAAACGTTGTGTAACAGGTAATAGATTATGTAATATTACAAGAATGCTGGTTCAGGGAAAAAACATCATTTGAATGATTTATGTATTTGACAGCATGAAATCATATAAGATCAGAACATCTCAAATTTCCATCCAGTCAGGACTTGTGGTGGCTCATTTATTTTCCTGCCATTCGATTCTACATACTTAATCCATCCTATTGAATCTCTTGTTTATCTGAAAAGTCTAAGTCAAAGGAATGACTTTTCCCCAAAGTATAGTATTTCTCAGAGGTTTTTGCTCTTAACTCCTTTCCAACACTATTTTAGTCATACTTCTTAGTTGCACTCATAAGTTTGTGTCTTTGCTACATAAGTGTTGTTCCCTCTTTTCTCATAGTGGAGTTAAGTACAATAATTTAACACTTTTATAGCAGTGACTTTGTGTTTAATGGATCTTTGATTCATCAGAACCCACCACACATTGTATCAGTCTTATGTCTCATTAGGCAGATCTAAGAAACCCAAATATATGGAGAGATAAGAAACAAATCCATACCACTTACTTGAGAAAAGTTCTAGACTTTTCCACAGTGTTCAGCTATGTATCTCTTTGGGGCCGTTCTCCTAGAGTTACAAATGTCTAACCACTCTTACTTCACCAGAGATTCCTGTTTGCCTAGTCATGAGAACATAAAACCCATTTCAAAAACATTTGGAAGACTTTATTATTAAGGAAGGACTTTTGGTCATTCAACTTTTCTAACAAAGAGTCACAGCCCTTATCCTGTATCTGTGACTCATGTCGAAATTGCGGTGCATGACTTGCTAATAGAGCATCATAATTTTGAGGCACAGATCCTCTTTCATCACTATGCTGATGTGAAGATAAGCACACATCCTCATTTCCCAAAGTTCTGATAAAAATCACTTAATATGAGTTCCAGTAGCTCTTGATAAAATTATGAATTAGGACATCTGAACAGTGATATGCCTCATATACTTAAAAAAAGATGGGGGGAGGAGGATAGTTGTTATAAATGAAGTAATGTAGGTAAAGTTTAGACAGATCATCTAATCAAAATAAACATTCATTATTTTTATTACTACTACTAGTAATAATGATAATACTGAAGAACAGTTGGTAATTAGCCCCACTTGAGTGTTTATGCTAACATATGATATTAACTGTGCGTTTTTGACTAGGTCACAATTTCTTTAGACTTTCCTTTCTCTCCATTGTAGTGGTCCTAAATAATTCATAAAATTTTGGTTTTATTTTATACACTATTTTATTTAATATTGTCAGTGACTGTTTGAGTAGGATGAATCACTTTTTTACAGTTGAGCAAGAAATTTGCCATACTGTTAATGAAAAGTAAAGATGAAGTTAAACCCACATGTTTAGGTCAATGGTCTTTCCACTGACAGTAACTTTCATGCTCTTTCCAGTTTTGAAAGAACATGTGAGTCTATCTTTCTGGGATTAATTAAATAGCTATTAAGATAATGTCTTACTCACTCTTAACTTCCCCAGTGCCTAAGAAAGTAATTAGTAAATGGTTAAGTCCTCAGTCATTGTGCTAATTTAAATTCTGCACTCCCCCCATGTTACCTCTGACCAGGCATTTTCTAGAATGCCAAAGCTACTTACAGTTGGGGTTCACTCTACATTGGATGCTCTCAGAAAGGTGTATATATGTAGACCTTTGATTCATATTCCAATCAATCTATCTATCAGGAAGGGAGACTAGAACAAGAATAAGCTTGCAAATGGGAAGAAAGACTACTTCCTCAACCATTTTGGATGAGAAGGGGTGCTAATACTTTATCATTGTGGCCCAATGATATTTTTGTCTATGCATGAACAAAAGCGTAACATGAACCTATTTGTCTTATTTTATTATGGTCTCACAGTAACTTGTCTGAGCTTGGTATTCTCTGACCTGGTTTCTAACTAATAGGAGAATTGCAGGAGCTTGCTGTACAGGAACAGCTCCTAGATATCAGAGCTTGCTGACATTTTTATTTTCTTCTTACTGTCAAACAGCACTCAATTCGGAATGAACTTCACATGTAAAGATTGTATAGTGTGGTAAATTATAAAACTCATCCTTGTCAGGTTCAGACTGACTTGTTTCATTCATTTATCTTAACAAATTCTGGATATTGCTATATTTTACTTTATGGGAGAGGTTAATCAGATTTATTATGTCAGGTATTGATCTATGGTGTAATTCTGTAACTTAAAATAAAACCATACATGTATATAACTTTTCTCCTCATGTTTTCTTCTCTTTTGGCTATTATTTTAAAAAAATTTAGTTAATGCTGTTGCCTCTATATTCCTCCTACAATAGTTCAAGAAGTATCAATATAAATATGGTCTTTATATATACACATTTTCCATTTGCCATGCTTCTAAAACAGAAATATAGAAAAATTTGGCTAGATCAACATTTGTTGTTTACATTATGACCATGTATAGGAAATCCACAGCTAAGGAATATTTATAACTGCATTTTCTGCATATTGTTTTCTAAGCATTATTAATCATCTTGCAAAAATTTGTTTAGTTTTATGACTTTTCAATAACTCAACTGTAAAGTGTCTTCTAACTGGATAGGATTTATTTTAATACACTAAAAGGCTTGAAGTGTCTAATCAATTTCATTGTATTAAAATATTGACACATGGAAACTCCAATCTCTTCACCCAGCAGGCTGCTCTCTGAAGGTCTATCCTCTTGTGATACTAAGACCTGAGGACTCTTTCTCCGTCTCTCTCAGATTGAATTCTCTCTCTTTCTTGATGGCTAATAAACTCATCGATTTTAGCAAACTCAGTTACCTCTAGTAATGTGCTACTCTGGATCTCAGGGGATAAGTATGGATTCTCTTCTTCTTATATCCTTTATGATTCTCTTCCTGGTTCACAGACACTTTGTGAAGCCAACCTGGAAAAGTTCCCACTGGCCAAAAAGAGGGCAATTCAAACATAAAAAATAATAATGGCAAGGAATTTAAACATTTCAATATAAAATACTTATAAGTTAAAATGATACTTAAAACAATATAATAAAAACAACATAAAACTGGAATTACATGGAAAGTATTTTGGAAAAAAATACTAATTTTCTTCAAAAATTATGATTCAAGAATCAAAGAAAATGAAGTAATCTATATTGAAAGAGATAAGAAAATTTTATTTAAAGCATATATATATTACATCATTGTATACCCCAAGGTTCTCCCACCACCATGTCACCTGTGAACTGTCATTTTTATCAATAAGAGATCATCTTATTTATTTATTTATTTGTTTGTTTGTTTGTTTATTTATTTATTTATTTATTTATTTATTTATTTATTTATTTATTGAGAGTATGTCTCGCTATTTTTGCCCATGGAACCACAAGCTCACTTTACCCAGGGTACCAGGGACTCAAGTGATCCTCAGCCACAGCTTCCCAGGTAGCTGGGATTACAGGTGTGTTCCACCAAGTCCAGCTATTTTGGGGGACTAGGTCTCGCTGTGTTGCCCCAGCGGGACTCGAACCATGATCCCCAGCTCCAGCCACTTTATAGGCTGAAGCTTACAGGCACAAGTCACCGTGCCCAGACAAGAGATAATTTTAAATGTATCTGTGGTCTTTCTATTGAGATTTGAATTAACCAATTACAAAAGGAGGAGATGAGGAGTCAGGTGAATAATTTTAAACAATGACTGACTTTTTGATACTATCAAAACTTATTTATTTTTTAGTCTTGATAAAGGATACTGTGTTTTGATCTTAAAATTTTCTTTCCTTCAGTAAGATGAACAGAATTATTTGTGGCTGAAATGAAAAATGCTTAGAAATTGCTCAAAATAATCAAAGTGCAGGGGGAAAGAGTGGAGATTAATCTATGTTACACAATTTTTTAAAAAGCATCAGAAGGAGAAGTCAGAGTTAGAGAAACAAGAAGTTGTGGGTGATAATCGTTGAAATCATTGAAGCTACTTGGTAAATGTATTTACACTGTCATCTCTACTTTTATATAGCCATGAAATTTTCCATGATAAAGGTAAAACAAAGAGAAATCCTTATTACAACAAAAGACTATTCAGTTAGCCATGATCACATTTGAATCACAGGTAGGGGCTGAATAGTCTGGTCTATCCACGAAGTCATTCAGACCCAGGGGTGTGATACCAACATCTGAAGCAAAGTTTCCATGCTGATGGATATCACTGGGTGTAAGCTAAGGGCATCAGGAGGAGAAGGAACAGAGAAGGAAGGAAAGTGGTGCCAAGTGGTTCATTGCTAGTTGATCACAGCTTGAACCCCAAGCCAGAGGCTCAACTCACATAAGACATCTCATAGAAGCTATATAGAACTAGCATCCCTTGAAGCAATCTTTCAAAATGAAAAAGAGAGGTTTGTTTTTTTTTAATAAACTTTCTAGTTTCTGATCTCTCCCTATTCCAGGTTTATTCTGTGGGACATTAACCCTTTCAGGCATCGGGCTTATATATCTCTCCAGACACCTCTTGGAAGAAACATCTCCAGCACAAAAAGACTGACGTCACTCTCACTTGAAACATTTTCCTGGATGTTGGTGGATACTCCTGTTTTAGAATAGTGTGCCAAACAGCTAACTGGAAGCTCTACTTAGAAGAGAACCTGGGAAGGATGGTAAGTGTTGAATACAGGATGGGCTATTTCATTAGCCCATTATTTCAATGCTATTTCATTCCTCAATATCATCACCTCTGGCTGCCCAAAGAAAACTGTTCCAATAATCCACATGCAGATAATGGCTGCCAGATTCCTGGAGTTCAGCCTGTAGAGTTCAGAATTCAAACTTTCTCATCCTGCTCCTTTTTTCATCATGGCACAGATTTTGTGTAAATAGCTCCTCGGGGGTGGATCACCATCTTATCAAATGGAGAATTACTGAGCCTGGCTTTCAGTAGCATACCTCTAGCACTCTTTCCTTGCGTTTATCCTGACTATAGCCTCACACTAGTGGCACAGTTGAGCAGGTTGGTGCCCTGGCTCTATGCTCATTCCCCAGTTTTCGCGCCCGAATACTTTGTCTAAGCAGGACTGGCTCGTTCACTTTCACCTCTAAACCCTCTGAATATTACTTGGGGCTTCCCAGGAGAAAGTTCGGTGCCAAATGAGTCCAGATCCCACTTCTTGAACCACAGATCTGAGGTTTTGGCTCCTGGCTGCCTGTCCCATTGGCCCCACCCTGAACCCTAGTCAGGGAAGCTCCCCAGAGTCTAGCAATTGCTACACCAACACAGAGGTGCTGAGCTGGCGATCCTCTCTAATTATCTTTCTAATCATGAGGTAAGGCAGGAAGGTCACTCTATACGCAACCCCATTTCCTGCATTTCCGCAATGGCAGCCACAGCAAGTAGCCGTGGCATGTGGCAACCCTGTGTCATGTATTCTCAGAATTCGGGTGCACAGATACACAGTTATGATGCATCATCATTCAAAGGACGATGGCATTTCATGGAGCATTTTGAAGAAACTACACAGAATCGTGCCTTTATGTATGATCCCTTCAAATCATTGCTTAACCTATCAAGAAAAGGAAGAGAAAGTGTATGTGATTGATAGACACAATGCCAGCAAATAGTTAGAGGGGACGTTGACAGCTAAAACACAAAGATAAAACAATTGTGTAGTTATTTGTTTTTAAGCAAAAAAACTGTCACAATGTTTTAGTTAAATTATCAGTTGTGATAAACTTAAAGATCATTCTAGAAATTTTTGAATAGTTAAAAAAATTGAAGCAACATTTGCTCAAGTCACCATCCAAAAAGAGAATAAAAGAAGGTGTTTGCTAAAGTCCCATGCATTTTGGTGTGATTATTCCATCATGCTTTTACAATAGGATATAAAATCTAGTGATGGGAGAGATATAAACTGACTTCTTGCTTTCTATATTACTACGCACACAAGAAGAACATATTTGCATCCCAAGACCATTCATAATACAGTCATCAGGTCAGTGATGACCTTTCACACAATAAACCCTTCACAGAAACCATTGTGATTCTGATTTTTGCTGTACTGATGCCTGAGGTTACCCCACTACCCCATGTTCTTGATGACACATGAGAGTCATTTTCCATCCTGTGTTACAAATCTGGAAACTTGGATCATCACTGATACTTGGCTTCAATGTCAACAGTAATGTGCAAGCAACAGTATACTTACAACACAGTGACCAAAAATGATCAAGAAGCAATTCCAACTCTGATTTCCATCTCTTGGAAGAACATGAACGTTCTCCATAACAACCATGTAACTATGCATGCAGTCTTCCAATCCTCAACACCAGCTAACCTTGTACCTCACCTTGCTCCTGCCTTTGATCATTGTGTCAACTTCTGACTCAACTTCCACACTCCCTCTCATGCATCCAAGGCACTTCATGCTATCATTCACCCTACCTTTCTCCATTCCTTCTCTTTATCAATCATTTAGGGCATCAGTCTCTTTACCCTCTGGCTTCTCGTCATTGTCTCTTCACTTTATGCATTACTCAGCTTCTCCTGCCTGGATGCTAGTCCAGGAAGCAACAAATCTCCCCATAAAAAAGAAGTGAAACAAAGAGAGGAAAGAGTTGGGAGAGATGGTAGTACAAAGAAAAGCACCCCACTCCACTTCCATAAATAACTTATTAATTTAATGTATTGATTTACTTCAATAAAAAATCATCAAAATATTTAATTCTATTCAAAATGAAGACTTACATCATTTTCCCCTTCTTTTTATTTTTTTTATTTTAATATTTTTCTAAATTCTTATAAATTCTTACATAAGTAAATAAAGTAAATGGTTACTGGGATGCCTTCCCTCCTCCACCCTCCACGCCCTTGTGTTCACTCAGTCTCCACTCTCATTGTTCTTTTTTGGTTTATGTTGGGGTCATTGGTCCTTTGGTCTCTTTTTTCTGTGGCTGTGTCCATTTGTCAGATGAGGGACTGTGTTCCAGGCCCACAGCACATTGTGCTTGATGGTTTGTAGTCCTTAGCTTTGTATTGGGCAGCCAGTCCATGTTCATTTGGGGTCTATCGGTGCCTTCTAGTTGCTGGCTCCAGTACGATCTCCTTGCCATTCTGCTATCTCTGCACCTCATTTCTCTGACCTCTGGCATTGGGGATCCTTTCCCCCAGCCATTGTCAGTGAGGAGGTTTCCATACCACCCTGAACATGCCCAATCTCGTCTGATCTCGGAAGCTAAGCAGGGTCGGGCCTGGTTAGTACCTGGATGGAAGACTTAGATCGTTATAATTGAAAGGTGCTATGTTAATGTGATAAAAGTTTCCATGAGCACAAATCATACAAAACACTGCCTCTCCCCATCAGCTCCACCCAGGGCCTACCAGCTTGTTTAGACATGTTTATTCTTTCTGGATTCCCAGTTTTTGCTCCCATAGTTTAGTTTTCATATTGCTTTGGAAGTCCTGTGATCTTAGCAATTCTTTAATTTCCCTTTTCCATATTTTTGGATAAAGGTTTACCCATCTCAGTTTTAGTTCTCGCTCCTTGTTTTTGATATTGCCTTTCTGGGAATAAGACCATAGTTGCTCACTGCTCACACTTGTATACTTCATCCCAAATTCAAGCAGGAATGGCTTGCTTGTCTCTCCTGTTCTCTAGACTATAGTTTTACAGAAAATCATATTTATCTTTGCTTTGAGTAGACGGGAATTCAGTGAATGGTGAATCAATTTAATTCAATTCAATTGCTTCACATGGCACTGAGTCAAGAGTTCAGATCCTCAATGCCATCCTCACATCCTTCAAATCCTTTCCAGAACCTTCTCTGAATGCTTCATGGGGTTACTTCAATCTTGTTCCTCCCCACACATCACAGCCCTCTTCTGTCGATGTTAGGCTAAAGGAACCACTTCATTTGTGTTCTCTAATTTTTGTCCTTATCTTAGATTATACTTTTTTTCTAATGAAAGGAGCACAAGCTTTGGTTCAATATTATTCAGCAATCAAAAATACAAACTTGCATCATTTGCAGCAACATGGATGGAGCTAGACAGAATCGTGTTAGCAGAAATAAGCCAGAAAGGAAAAGAAAAATGCTGGATAGTCTCACTTATATGGGGGATATAGGAAAAACAAACAAATGAAGAGGAAAAATTCAAAACTGTTAACAGAACTGAAGCATAGAGCAAGAGAGGGGGAGGAGGATAAAATCAGGAGCGAGATGGGGCACAAGAATTTAAGATGATGGTTCATGGGTGATAAGATGGTGGGAGAAACTTGGGGTAGACATGATGTAAAATATACATATATATAAATTAAATAAATAAAGGTTTGCTATAGAAAAGAAATAACAATAGCAACAACAAAGTGATGAATAGTCATTATTGGGTATCTGCCACATGCATACATGGTTCTGACCAATTGACATGTGTTATTTTATTTAACTTACACAATAGCCATATGTTTTAGCACCATTATTGTTCTGTTTTCATAAAGAAGAAAATTAAAGCTTAACAACATTAAGGCACTTGTTCAAGGTTATGAAGCTAGTAAGGGTCAGCGATGGAACCATAAAGCTAGTAAGGGTCAGCGATGGAACCATAATTCTCTATGCAGACAGTTAACGACATTTAAATGTCTGGGATTCTGTTTTGGAGTAGCAAGTGTGAAAAGTCACTGCCCTTGAGGCTGAGGGCCCGAGATAGGCTGTGCCTGAGCCCCAGAAAAGAAGGAAGCATGCAGAACATCATCTAGTTTCACTCTGTTCTGTTGACTCCAGCTTTAGCTCTGTTTTATTAAGTAGTTTCAACCTAGCTGCACCTCAGAGCATTAAAAGGTAGGTGATATTGGGCTACCGAGAATTACCTTCCACAACCAATCATGGAGAAGCCACAGTTTTCTTTCATTAAGGGAGGAAAGTATGTCTATACTTGATCCACACAGAGTGTTGGTTGGTTTCCTTGAAAGTATTATCTGGTAACATCCCCCTTATTTGAAGTCTGAAAATATTCTTTAATTTTTGACTGTGACACTATTCTTCATGTTAGAACTGTCTGGTTTTAATCTTTATTCCCCTAATGGATTGTATACTAAGTGACAACAGGGATGGCATCTTTCTCTTCTTTGATGCCTACCAGCCTCTCACAATTCTCAGCTGATGACAATCAAGAAAGTTCTGCAGACTTTCTGGGGCCAAACAGCCCAAGCCCTGCACCACTGACTTTTGGGGTTGGATAATGGTCTTTATTGGGAAGGGGTATTGCTTTCATTGCAGCACAGGACGTTTCTCAGAGTCTCTGCCTTCTACTCATTAGCACCCCAGCCCCCTGCCAAAAAAGTATCCAACAAACGTGTCTCCCAACATTGACAAAGGTCACCTGGTTGAGAATCATCAATAAAGCACATTGCAGCATTCAAATGATTTCACCTAAAAGAGTAAAATGAATGACAATAAAATTTGGCTTAAATTCATTAAGTTTCATTGTTTTAAAATATTGACCTTGGCCATTTTGGAAGTCTCAAAGTAGCTAAGAGACAGGGAACTACATTTAAATAGTTTGCCTCCTTGATATTAGGTAGTTAAATGTAGTGACCCATCAATGACCACATATTTGATGAACTGAAGTAATATTAGGACTGGGGATCCTATGTGCTTGGCTGTTCTCTGGTGAAGACTCACCCTGAATGTCAAAAATAAAAGAAGATAATCACAACAGTCAATTCATGGACTAGAGAGATAAATAGTGTTTCAAACCTGGTGTTGCCGCCTATAAAGTTTTGAGTTGAGAAAGGCACTTACTTAAACTCACTTGGCTTCAGTCTACTCCCCTAAGCAGATGAGCTTAATTATATCACCTCCCTCAGAGGGTTTTATGAAGAATAAATCTCAACATACTGCTTAGCACATTACCAAACCTACTACTCAATTAAGTATTAACAACTAGGTTATTTTGTCCTTAAGATAAAAATATAATTTTTTATTTTATAAGAAAATATAGAATACTAATAATGTAAATATTAATTTTACATAAAAGAAGCACATCAATGGTAAGTTTATCAATTATAAGAACTAAACTAATTTCAGAGGCATTAAAATAAACATTATTTCCTTGAAAAGAACTGATATTCAGCATTCTTATATGTGCTTATTGTTCATTGATACACTTTCTTTTATTACATATCTGTATTTTTGAAAAACTGAATGTTTGCCTTTGAGGTCATTGTATTTTGGAGACAAATCCTTTACATGTGTACAAAGACTTTCTTCCCATCTGTGCCTTGTCCTTTGGGTTTTTTTTAACAGCTTCTTTCAAAGAGCAAACATTTTTAACTCTGATAAAGTTGAATTCTTTTTTGGCTTTGTTTTGTTAACATGTATTATCCATTTGTTATCCTAAGAAAGCATTGACTATCTTAATATCACATGAATTTCCTCCCATATTTCCTTCTGGGAATTTCAGTTTTCACATGATGCTATGTGATCCACCTCAAGTTAAATAAAATGTGTTATACACATACAAAGAAATGCTACTACCCAGTAATAAAAAGGAACAAATCATAAGCCCAGAGAACTTTAGATAATTCTCAAAATCATAGGCTAATTAGAAGCAGTAAGCCCCCAAACAATACTGTGTTACTCCTATAAAAATGTTCCGGAAAATACAAAATCATCTATAGACAAGAACAGCTTAGAGGTTGCTTGAGGGTTGGGATAGAAGCAGGGAAAGTTACAAAAGGGCAAGAAGAAACCTTGGGCGGTGATGAAAACGTTTGTAGACTGATCATAATGACCATGCGTCATTTAAAAATATATCCAGCTTTTATACATATTTCAATAAAGTCATTAAAAAATACACACTTAAGATAAAAGGAGACATGGAATTTTGCTCAAACTGGTGCAGAAGTAAGATCCTACACTGACACATGCATTGTTTGATTCCTACAGTACTCACCAAGACGCCACAACTTTCTAGCACATGGTATTGACAGTGACTCATCGCAAAACCCTTTCTGACCTCTAGGGGTCAGGCTTGTTCCAGAAAAAATTCAAGCTCTTAAATCTGCTGGCTCACCTCAGCTCAGGAAGTTTGCCTAAGATGTTTTGGAGGAAATACTCTCATGCTTTCAGGAAAAAAATTAACGGGCTGCTTTAGTATGGCGGACCTCTGCATGATCATTCTCTAATAAAACCATTCCCTTAGAGTGAGGGCAGTGACAGTTAACATTTGGCAGGAGGAGATACCTTTAGAGGAATCTAAAGAGGATCTTAAATTAAGAAGTTTTGGTTTCATTTTATGCGAATTTTAAGAAAGAAGCACCAGAGGTGAGAACCAGGCACGCTTACGTATTCTAGTTATTTTTTTATCACCAGACAATATTGCAACATCTCAAAACTAAAGCACAACCATCCACTGAGGTGTTTCAGACGGTACCAGGCACAATACATGCTGTCCCATCCACCCTGCATCTCTCCACAGCTCTCCCTAGTCTTCCTATTTTCCATGGGGAAGCATCAGAGCTCCAAAGACTGAATAAGGCTCCAGATTCCCAGGCAGTAGAGAATGGCTTCAAACCCTTCTCTTGTCTTCAACATTTAATTGATTACCCCTGCAAAATAGGACATTTTTGTTTTAACAAGGCTCATCAAATCTTAAACCAAAAGCAGAATTAGTTTGTTTTGTTTCTCTATATGCCATGTTGGAGGGAACCCATTCATATCTATCTCCCAATTTACTTGCTATACCATCATCCCTGACCCCAGTTTTACCCAAAAACCACCATCCTTTAAGTTGCAAATCTCCCTGTAAAGCAGCAGATCTCCACCAGAGGGTGTTGTCCCAGCTGTCTGGAGACATTCTTACACCTCCGGAAGAGACGCTATTTGTATTTGGGAGGCAGAGGAGATGGGCGTAGCTACATCCCAATATATCTTGCTACTTACAGGATAAGCTGCTGCAACAAAGAATCGAGTAGCACAAAACCTCAACAGTCAAATGCCTGATGCAACCATCTTGTGGTGAACAGAGCCAGCATGTCCAGCACGGGTGCATGATCCTCACTTAGGGAAGTCCTGGATCCTTCGGTGGGTTCTGCAGGCTTTAATGCTCTCTGGAAACCAAATACACGGACACACCAGCAGGGAGGCTGAGCCAATCGTATGGTTGGCAGGCCTGCAGACTGGGCAGACAAGGCACGTCAGACAGACTAGGAGGTAGGTAGGCAGGCAACCCAGCCCCCCAGCCCCCACATCTTTATTCTCTCTCCCTCTCTCCCCCTTTCTCTCTCTCTTCCTCCCCTCACCCCTTTCTGTAGTCAAGCTGCTCATGTTGTCCTGGTGGAAGTTGTGCTGCTGCTGCTGCTGCCCCACTTTTAGCCCTTCTTCTAGGCTCAGGGGTGCCCACTTAATGCTCAACATACCCACACTCTCTGGGCCCGGGCGTGCACTATGCCCTCATGCCTTCTGAATTAACAGGCTCAGGGCCGCAGGTGATACCACAGTGAATGAATGAATGAATGAATGAATGAATGAATGAATGAATGAATGAATGAATGAATGAATGAATGAATGAATGAATGAATGAATGAATGAATGAATGAATGAATGAATGAATGAATGAATGAATGAATGAATGAATCGAATTAATTCATTTACCTTATGGTGAGCTTTTGAAACGGGCAGAAGCAACAAGGTAAACACTAGGGGTCAGTAAGAGCTCCTGCAATCTCACTACTGCGTGATCTTCAACTTGTGAAGAATTACAAACTGATTCTCAAGCCGATGTGTATTACAGGAAAAGAACAAATACATTATTATCTTTTAGAAGCCAGAATTCTCACTTCCAGAGAAAGGATTTACAAATAAAAATGGGACAAGTGAGGAAAAACCCTGCAGGATTGAACTAAACTAGCAGATATGGATGTAAACGCAAGAATGTTTTTATTCTATCATAGCATAGCAGATCAATTATATTACGTCATGTTAATGCTATTACTTTATTTAGCACATCACATAGTATTCCATTGTATTATAATACACCATTCTACTAATCATATCATAATCACATCGCGTTCATTTTCTATATCTGCCCACTGAAATGTCTTAGCCGTGAAGGCAAGGGGCACGCCTGGCACTAAACTCCATATTCTAGTGAAAAGAACTAGAGCTTCTCTGACAGCTGCCTGATTCCAGGACGGATGATGGGCCTTGGGAGTTGCCATGGTCGGCGTTGGAGCCACCGCCTTTAAAAGAATAACAAGCTATATACACGATGGAATACTACGCATCCATCAAGGA